>JAHREE010000569.1:1164741-1175486 GCA_033628505.1 Tringa tobata | reverse complement strand
GCGGGACGCCGCCGGAGGGGCTGGACGCTGCCGGGCACGCTGTGGTGCGGCGCCGGCGACTCGGCGGGGAACGCCAGCGAGCTGGGTACGGCGGGGGCGGGCGGCGGGCGCGCAAACCCCGCGCTCCCGGCGGGGACGGGCGCTCACCGACTGCCCCCCGCAGGTCTCTTCCGCGGCCCCGACCGGTGCTGCCGGGAGCACGACCAGTGCTCGGCGCAGATCACGGCGCTGCAGTTCAACTACGGTATCCGCAACTACCGCCTGCACACCGTCTCCCACTGTGACTGCGACGCCAGGTGCGCCGGGGGCCGGGCCGAGAGCGGGCGGACACACCGGGGACCGCCGCGCCTCTCACCGCCCCCGTCTGCCCCGCAGGTTCCGGCAGTGCCTGCTGGCCCTCAACGACACCATCTCCAACATCATCGGCGTCACCTTCTTCAACCTGCTGGAGGTGCCGTGCTTCGTGCTGGAGGAGAGCGAGGAGTGCATCCAGTGGCACTGGTGGGGAGGGTGAGTGCCCCGAGGATGCCCCCCGTTTCGGTCTGCTGCTCTGGCCCCTGGCACGCCCTGCCTGGCTGCCCCCCCAGCGGCAGCAGAGCACAGCTGGGGCTGGCGTGCAGGGCCTCATGGTCCACGGTGTCCTCAGGTGCGAGCGTTACGGTGTAGTACCCCTGGCCAGGATGGTGCAGCAGAATCAGTACCACTACAGCCTGCCCACGCAGGAGGTGGGCAGCCCCGCTATGCAGCCCCCGGGCAAAGGAAAGAAGTCTTCTAGAGCACGGCGCAAACGGCTTCGACAAAAATTGGGGCAAAACGCTAGGCTCCGCCAGGCACAGAGACCTGCGACAACCCAGCAGCCGCAGGGCCCAGGTACCTTGTCCCCTGCATCCACCAGGGACGAGGCTGAACCCACAACCAGGCACCCAGCAGCACGGCGGGGGCTGGAGTCTGGCCCCCCAACAGAAACGACCATGTTGGAACAGGACCTTGCTGGAGGAAAGCGAGGGCCTGAAGGACCACAGCACAGGGCTGGGGGCTCAGCACACCCTGCCGGTGCTCCGGATGGCAGCATCAGATCCAGCCTGGCCCCAGAGCCCTGTGGAGCCACCCCTCTGCCCGCCGTGGAGGGGCACAGGCAGCACGGTGAGTCAGTGCCGGGGGCAGAGCGTGCGCTGCTGCTGGGGTGTCCCCAAGGCCTCAGCCCAGTGGGGGCTGCGTGCTGCCCGAGCCCCTCACCACCCCGCTGTCCTCAGGCCCTCGCAGGGTGTGCAGGTACTACAAGCACCTGGATAAGTGCGAGCACCAGATTGCCCCCAATGAGGTGAAGTACCAGCTGCACAACGCAGGCACCCAGATGCTCTTCCACTGCAACTGTACTCGCAGGTGCATGTCCAGGAGGAAAAGGCAGGGCTTTTCCCAACATTGCAGAGCACTGTGTGTGGACAGTTTGGGGTCAGATGAGGTGGGCTCCAGTAAGATGCCCACCCTGGGCAGCAGCTGCTGACTACTGCCCTCCTGTGCCCACAGGCTGGCACGGTCCCTGCACAGGGTGAGGAACCTCAGTGATGTGGAGGTGGCTGTCCTGGCTGACCATATCACCACGGACTGCTTTGTTCTGGAGCCACCCACTGACTGCAGCCCAGGAGATGGGCCACAGCACAAGTAAGCGCCAAGGGTTAAGGGAACACAGCCTGCATTGGGCTTCCTACCCTGTGTGGGCAGGAGGGATTCCCTGGTGGGGCTGGGTGCTGTCCTGCAGGCTTGGCATGAAGCTGGCAGTGCCAAGCATTATCACCTGCGCTGCTGTGTCCCGAGCAGCGCTGGGGTAGAATTCAATGGATGTCAGTCTGCAGCATGACACTGATGCTCACAGCTGTGCTTCTCTGGCAGCTGTAATGCAGTGACCCAGGCTCTGCTAGTACCTGCACGACGTCTCAAAAAGACCCTGAGGCACTGGGGTCTTCCACATGCAACCTCTGAGGCCAAGCTTCCAAAGTGGAAGACGCAGGACAATGATAATACCCTCTACGAGCGATGCCTGCGGCTGGTCTTGGAGCAGAAGCCAGCAGTTCAGCACCACGCGGTGCCCCGCTGATACCCGAGCAGCACTGCCTTGCGTGGGGAGGAAGACATGCTGTACAGCAGCCACAGTGGAGCTGCTTGATTTCTGGTCCTTGAGACAAAGGATGGCACTGAGCATAGCTGCGAACGTGACTGCATGGAGCTGGGGTTCACAGCTAGAGCAGGGGCAGGCAGAGGGACTGAGGAGCCTCTCAAGGCGCTGCAGCTGCCACCCATGAGCACCAAAGCAAGAGGAAAAGGAACAGGGGGGCTTGAGAAAGGAGAAACCCAGGATCTTCCTTACCTGTTGTGCCAGAAAGGCATAGCAAGACCCTCTCCCCCACTCCCCCCACTGGATTTGTGCCTTTTCAGCTGGGGGCCGGGGGGAGCCCTGTGGTGTGATCCTGGCCCCCTTCCCCAGACAGGGTGGGACGGGGTGCAGGGAGGGCTGGGGTCTGCACCAGCTCCCAGCCCTACAGCGAGGTAGGGGGCAGCAGCTGCAGGGAGGCCCAGGGCTCCATGTGCAGCAGAATACCAATAAAGGGTGGTCTGAGCATGGTGTGTGGTGCCAGGGCTGAGCCTGCTGCCCCTCTTCACCCCGCAGCCCCCACCCCAGAGGCTGGTCCTTTCCCCCTGCAGTAAGCACAGTGCAGCTGGGGTGGGCCAGGATGGTTTATTTTGTCATTTGCACTACATCCAAGGCTGAGGCACAATGGAGGCACAGGGAAGGAGCAAGCTTTGATCTCAGGGGTACCCTGGGGTGGGTCTTCACTCTATGCCCATCACCATTGCCACCAGAACCCTGCCCTGGCCTCCCGCCCCACCTTGGGTGCGAGGCCAGCATTTCTCCCATAGGACTGAAGGGTTTTGCACTTTTGAGTTTCACAATGGGCTCCCCACCACCACACTAGACCAGCCTTACCCCCCCACCATGCCACTTCCCAGCCCAGCCAGGGCAGCATCTCAGGCTGGGGGGAGCAGTGGGAGGCCCCTACCTGCCAGGCACACAACAGGGGTGAGGAGTCACTGCAATAAATAAGGGAGGGGCATCTCAGCAGGAAAGTGGCAGAGGAAAGCGCACAGCAAGGGTGCTACAGGGAAGAGGGAAGGGGGCCACTCGCATCAGTCGCCCATGGCACAGCTATGGCTGTCCAGCTCCTGGGGGCTGCTCTCCTCCTTTGGGGAGGTACTGCAGCCTGGGGGGCTGGTGGGGCTCATCCTCCTGCAGGGGTAGCCCTGGTCTGCGCTCTCCCTCCGCCGGCCCAGAGCCTGGTCAATCATCTCCAGGCGGAGCGCAGGCAGCAGGCCCAGGTTCCTGGGGTCAGCCCTGGCCAGGGGGTTGTCAGCAGAGACACGCCAGGGGCCACCCCACTCCCGCACAGTCTGGTAGAAGGAGCTGCCCTCCTGGCTGTCAGCTGCCCGCCCTGGCTCCTTGGCTTTGGCTGCACGGCCCCCCAGCTCCTCCTGGGGCAGGTGGATGGTGGGAATGTCCCCGGGGAGGCCTCGGCGGCTCTGGGGTGAAGGGCTGCGGCTTGTACCCCTATCCCTGCTTGACGGCCGCAGGATGAGGCCCTGGAACTTGGCCAGGCTGGGGCTTCGGCTTCGGTGCCGTTTCATCTTGCCCGGGCTGGGGCTACGGGATTTGGGGGCTAGCAGGACAAGTGTGCTGTCATCCTCCTCTTCCGAGCTGCTGCCCGAGCTGTCCGTGGGACTGCTGCCCGCCTCCGACCTGGGCAGGGAGATCTGCAACCCAGCATCAGCACTGCTGGCTGATCCACACAGAGGGCTGTGGGATGCCCCTACACCCTGCCTCCCTCAGACCCTTACCCTTGGCTATGCTGACCTGGAAGGGCTCGGTCACGCCAGCGATGCTGCTGGAGGTGTTGCTGTAGTATCCAAGGATGTACTCGCCCTTCTCCTTGGGCAGCGCCTCCTCTGAGAACATCACCTGCAGCCCAGAGACAGCTGATGGGCACCAGGGCTGAGCACAGGGGTGCCCCCCAGCCCCAGCTGAGAGCATAAATCCCCGATGCCAGCACAGTAGGCCTACCCAAGGCTCAGCACAAAGCAATAAGGAACTGCCCTCCTGCCCCATCAGGGGCACAAAGGGGCCATTGTCCCCCACCATGGGGCACATGCCCAATGAGACAGCAGGGCTGGTTCCAGCTCACCTGTGCACACATTTGCTTCTCCAGACAGCGCTCTCCATCATCGGTCCTGGCCCAGACATAGGACACATAGTCTTTAGGATGCCGAAAACCCACCTATGTGCATGTACGTGGGAGAGAGAACACAGGTAAATGGGGGAACATCAGCCCTGCTCAGTGCCATCCTGGCCTTTGCTCTCCTCTCGCTCAGCCCCCTCTTCTTGCACAAGGGCACCAAGAGCTGCCTCGCACCCACCCCGTGGGTGCCCTGGCCCCCAGCCTGGGGAGTGCCAGGCTTTGAACCCTGTGGGGCCTACAAAGTAAGAGGAAACTGCTGGATCTGAGCCTCCTGAAGCAGGGCCGAATCCTACTGCTCCCAGGAGACAGAAGAACACAGAGCACAGGTCCGTGCCATGCCCCTGTGTCCACTGGCAGGGGATAGCTCAGAAGGGACCCCACGGTGCTGTGCAGTGCTTCCCACCCCCTCCAGCCCCCAAGCCCCTACCCGGTAGAGTCCTATCCAGTCCCAGGAGCTCCGATGGAAGCCAGCAGCCATCTTGTACCTGACAACTGCTTGCTCAGGCCTGCTCCATTCGTCAGCCACATAAATCTCAACTGGAGGCTTGTCTGCCTTAGAAGCAAACTGCAGAGACACATACACAGTGAACAAGGGCATGCCAAAGAGAACTGCCCCTGCTGCCCAGGGCACGCATCTAGGACTGGGCCCTCACACATACACCAACAGCGGCCCCCAGCCACAGTGGCAAAACAGCCAAGCTTAGCAAAAAAAAAAAAGAAATAAAATAAAAAACAATCCCACACACCCCATCACACACTAGCAGGGCTTCTTACCCCTGTAGCTCCTGCCTGTGTGCCCCATGGCAATGGGCAGTGCTCACCTGCACCGCAAAGATGGCAGCTACCGGCTTGTGGTCACTGACGGTGTACTCCATGTGGCTGCAGTAGCAGAGCTGGCTCACTGACAGAACACCCCGGCTGGGCCGGCGCCCACCCGCACCAAGACCGACACTGGGAGATTTGATCTTCCAGAGGATGCGGTCAGTCCAGGCAGGTTTTCGCTTCTTGGCACTGCAGGGCACAGAGGGGCATCTCTTGCCTGGCAGGGGGCAATGGGCTGCACCCCAAACTGCCTCCCCCTAGTACTACAGCACCCACAGGCAGGGAATGCGGTTCATCTCAGCACACGGTTCAGTGTGGCTGCAGGGCCAGACCTGTGCTGGCACCAGAACAACAGTGGTGTTCCAGACTGCCATCCCCAGAACATCCTGTGCCTGCCCCAGCATGGCTCCCCCATTCATCCACGCTGGCACCAGCCCTGCCCCAGCTCTGAGCCCCACCACTCTTGCATCCTTTGGCCATGCCACCAGCTCCCAGGCCCAGCACACACTTGAGCTCTGCTCTCCTACCTGCTGTCATACTTGTTGGTGCCCACATCAAACTTGAAGGTGGGTGGGAAGTTCAGGGGTCCCTCCTGAAAGCCACTGAGGACAGACCAGGTGCTCTTGGCAATGTTCAGCTGTAGGAAAGAGAGCAGGTTAAGGAGCACACCAGACCCCATGGCCAGACCCCTCTGCAAGCCTCCCCAGACCTCTTCACCCCCAACACACAGTCAACCCTGCCCCATTGCTGTCCCACAGCTGCATGTGCAGTTTTGGCAAGAGCTGAATGCCACCCAGAGCCCCACTAAGGCTCAAGCAGCACACACACCCCTCTCACCTGGTCCTTCTCCCAGAGCTGGCTCAGGATGTTGCTGTCAATAGCGTACTTCACAAAGCGGATGTCAAGGCTCTCGATGCGGAAGTTGAGATCCCCAAACCAGAACACAAGGCTGTGGGTGGGAGGGAGGGCGACGGGATGGAAGGGCCAAGGCTACTGGAGCCAGGCAGCACAGCCAGGGAAAAAACATCCTCAGCCTGCAGCACAGGCACTCTCAAGAGCACCAGTGAAGGTCAGCACTCAGCCAACAGCCTGGCCAGCTGCCAGCCCTGCCAGGATTCCTCAAATAGGACCATGCACCATTAACCTAACGGGCCTGACTTCCCCAGTCAGAAACTGTGGGTGGAAACTTCCACCATAAGACACCTACCAGAGTCAGACCACACAGCCAAGAGAATGGGGCAGAGCTGGGCCCCCCCACTTCAGCATTCCCAAAACCCAACAGCGCCAGTATAGCAGGAGCTGCAGCAGGCCTGGATGTGCTCCAGGGGAGACCAAAGACCCCTCTTAACACCTACCCCATCATGCTGGGTCCCCACTTGGGCCACAGGACAATCTCACAACTCTCCAGACAAGACCCCATCTCCAAGCTGTGCTGGGATTCAGGGGACAGACCCCAGACCCTACCTGGAGGCAGTCAAGGATGGAGGCTGGCACTAGAGCCCTGGCTCAGATTGGGGAGCAAAGTGGTGGGGTACGCACTCATGGTCCAGGATGCCGCTGGCCGCATGCCCCTCGAACTGCTGCATGTGCAGTATGGTGGCAAAGTCCTCCTTGCGCTGCTCCGCCTTCTCCAGGTGTGCTGGCAGGTGGCAGTTTAGGAAGCAGACCATGTGGCCGAAGATGGAGAGACGAATGCTCACCCCACCCTTGTTGCCCTGCACCAGGAGAATCCCATGACTCCTCAGGAAACCAACCCCTCACCACCTCCCCTGGGGCCACACTCACCCAGTAGCCTCCCAGCCCCGTCCTCGTGCAGTCTGTCTGGATGTCCTGCAGGAAGGGGAGGTGGTAGTACTTGGCAAATACCAGGAGGATCACACCTTGCATCCGCACTGTGCTGACCTGGAATGAGAGCAGAGGCTGAAGCAGGATGGTAGGCACAGCAGAGCCTGTAGGGACAGGGACAGCTTCCCCCACCTCCAGGCCATAGGGGCAGCACCTCCATCCTTTGCATGTCCCTCATCTTGCAGATTACTAACAACACATTTAGTTCAGAGATCTATGCACACCCTCCTGAATACTGACAGCTGAGAGAAGCCCAGCAATGTTAAGGCTCATGTATGCTCTGGGGCAAGTGCCCTGGTACCAGCAGGCTGCTGCCAGAAGCATAGGCTTGTTCCCACATCCACCTCCTTGTGTTGGTGCAATGCAGAGGGCAACAAGAAGTGTCCCCAAAGCACCACAGGGGAAGCCTAAAGCACAGGAGAGGGAGCAGGATGGCACACTGGTGAGATGCACTGCTAGCCCTTGGGTCGGGCCTCACATGCTGCCTGGATGGCTGCAGGCTGTCCCTCCAGCCGGCCCTCCCACCACACCTCCTCCCTCCGTCCCTGCAGTCCAACTCTCCCTCCCCATGGTCCACCTGCCTGGCAGGCAGAGAGGGAACACCAGCTGCCCAGCCCCTTTGGGACCTCCTTACCAGGACGAAGTGGAAGGGACTCAGTGCATCCATGAAGAGCTCACTCCATTGATCTGTGAAGAGGGCATCCTTCAGGCGCTTGTTTATCTTAGAGTTCACCTCTTGCAGCCTGTGAGGAAAGGGACAGGTTCCTCAGCAACACGAGAGAGGTGTCTGGATCCCAGCTAGCAGGAGCTCCTTGGGAGAGGGGCCAAAGCACGTTGCTGGGGAACTGGGCCAGGTTAGGAATGGCAGTTCAAAGGAGGACCTGGGTGTAGAGTACAAACCAGCTGTACTATTTCTCCAGTGATACCAGGCCATGAGCTAGCAGAAGGCACAAGTGGCCCTTTTTAAAGCAGGAGCAGTTCAGCTGCACAGGGCTGAGCAGCACTCTAGAGCCTACCTCTAGGTGCAAGAGGGGCTTACAGGGCATTTCAGCTGTACTGGTTTCTATAGAGAGGCCAGATCTCACCAGTATTTCAGCTCAGGATGTTCCGATGCATCCTAGCCACCAGCCTCAGAGCAGCAACAAACAGAAGGTTAATAGTGCTCCTCCTGGCTCAGAAATTAGAAAAGAGAGGGAAGAACAATATCCACAGAAAACAGCAGAATCAGGAAATGTCTTGCTCAAAAATACCAAGTGCTCAGGGCATCAAGACACTAGACTGTTAGAGGGAGGATGCAGCCAGGCAGAGATGCCTTGGAGGTGGGGAACAGCAGGACACCATACCCCAGACAGGACACAGTCCCAGAAAGCCCCTTGCACCATCCATCCAGACTTGGGTCTACCTCCACAGCCCCAGACAGTCTCATCCTGTTGGTCCATAAGGCTGAGCGCATGTCTGGAGGATGAGCGGATGTCTCCAACAGAGCACTGTAGCTTGGGCAGGCTCAGCCTTACACTGCTCTCTCCGCAGGGAGAGGAGCACTGGGAGAGTCCTCGGGAGCATCCTGGAGGCAGATCCAGCTCCTCCACCCTATGCCCACGGGCAGAGACTGTCCTCAGTCCCTGTATAACGGCAGCATGTCCCTGGTCATACCAGAAATCCACACATACCACAGCAAACCTCGAGGGACCAGTTTGTCCTTAGACTCTGGCAGAGCTTGCCTTGCCAGCCAGACCAATAAAGCCTTTACCACACCGACACAGCGCTGCCGTGCCAACAGTTAAGTATTGCCAGGGGCACAAAGCCAACCCAGCTGGGAGAGAACAGCAGATTTGTGCCTGTGAGGCATGCATACCATGGGGAAAAGCTGAGATGAAGAAGATGCTCCTGGAGGACTCCCTCAGGCAAGTTAAATGCCTCTACGTACCTGACACCAGGACTCATGGCAAGAGCAGCGCTCACCAAGGCCCAGCTCTGCACAGCACAGCCAGCTACAGGCTCTTAGAGGGTTCAAGGCTACTCAGGATTCAAGTCTTTCAGTTCCTCTTAGGACTCCCATTTTAATAGGGGCTGATTCTCCATCACCTCTTCTGGTATTTTACCGCTTGTGATGCACACCCCTCCCTGCTCACTATGACCCAGGGGATGCTGGGGCTGCAGCTCTTCCATTCCCCACCCTCCAAGGCTACGAGGATCCCCAAAAAAGGACTTGGCAGGGGCCTTGCACCTCACCCTCTTACCCAATGGCGATCATGTCCACATCATTTGTCTCGCCCGTGTTGAGGTGCAGCAGGGATGTCACATCATTCGGGGGCATGGCTGTGCCCACATTCCAGGTGACCACTGTGATGCTTGGGAGGACAGAGGAAGAACAGGCTAACATTGGGGCTCAGAGGTTTTCCCCACCCACCCCCAAGGAAGCTTTCTGTCTGCAACAGAAGTGGACACAGCTGAAGCTCAGCTAGGGTACACCAGGTCCTTAACTCCCTTATGAGGGAAACGTGTCCTTGTGTCTAAATACCCACCAGGGTCTGCACCGTGGCGCATGGCAAGCCCTACTGTAACCCAAGCCCCAGTGAAATTCTAGAAATCAGCACAAAGAGCCCTCATTTTCATCACCACCAACTGAGACAGGCAGAGTGGCACAGCAGGCAGCCTGCAAGACAGGGTGTCCCCAGAAAACTGCTTCCTCTCCCTTCCCCAGCAATCATGCACCCCTTGGGCTGCTGAGGAAAAAAAATCCAGATCTCAGCCCCCCCTGACTCCGCTCTAGAGCGCAGCCAGCCCCAAAGGCCAGGGCATGCGATGTCACAGCAACACTGCAAGACCCACAGCAGTGTCCTTCACCAGTGCAAAGCCACCATCAGTCACAACACTGATGGCACATTAATGCCATTACACAGCATGCGCCAGCAGCCCGCAGGCTCTTTTAGCAGTGCTAGGACAAGCCTCAGTCACGGGGTACACGTTTCAGCAGCAAGGGCGCCACAGCATTTCCAGGGCCCAGAGGCAACAGGGGCAGATGGCACCTGCTCCACAGCCTGTGCCTCTGCCCCACCACCCCACGCAGCACCTGCTCCCCCGAACACTACCTGCGCGGCAGTGACAGCAGGCACTGGGCATCCTTTCCCCACCATGAACCCTGCTCATCCATAGGCCCTCACCCCAAATCTCCTCCAGCTGAAAACCACAGGAAGAAAGGGGCAACTCCAGCTCACAAGAGGCTTCACTTGCCACTTCACAATGAGGACAGCTTTGACCCACCATCACTCCCCCCACAGCAGTACCACTCACCAGAAAGAGCCATCCTCTGGGACCCTTCCTGAGCAGCCGAGTAGTGCGTCACAGGAGTCGCTGGGGCTTGGCAGGCCGAGGGACCTGCTGAAGATGGAGAGCTCCTCCGGCTCCGGTTTGGAGAGGGCCGTAGGCTTGGACAGGCCCACCCGCCCACCAGCGATGAACTCGCTGGACACAGCTTTGGGTAGGCCGGTGGCCCTGGGCACGGAGCCGGCCCAGGCCGAGATGTGGTCGCTGGACTCTGCCTTGGGGAGCATCTCCCTCCGCTCGGCGGGCAGGGGCTTCCCGGGGGTGGCGTGCTCCGGGGGACCGAGCTCAGGGAAGGCAGCCCGACCCGGCACCGCCGGGGACAACGCGGCGGGGCGGGCCGGCGGGACCCCCGGGCTGGGAGGCAGCAGGGCCGGCAGCGGGAAGGTGTGGGGGGCGCCGGCCCCCTCCGGTTGGGCCCGGCCGACCTCCAGCGGCAGGGGCTGGGCAGCCCGGCCCGTGGCCCGC
>JAHREE010000569.1:1117017-1129783 GCA_033628505.1 Tringa tobata | reverse complement strand
GGGGCTTGGAGCAACCTGGTGTGGTGGGAGGTGTCCCTGCCCAGGGCAGGGGGTGGCACTTGGATGGGCTTTAAGATCCCTTTGAACCCAAACCATTCTATGCTTCTAGTCCAGCTCACATCCTGCTGTGGGGCTGCAGCACCAAGGCAGTGAGCTCTGCCCTGCCACATCCTTGGCTAGCAGGAGTTAAACCCCGATGAGTGAATCCATTGCCTGTATTTTTTCCTCTGCTCACCTTTGGCCCTTGTTCTGTGCAGAGTCCCCAAGGGATCCTGTGAAGCGAGCACAGCCTGTTCTGCTCCCTGCCCTGCCAAAGGAGCCAGCAAAGGGTCCAGGAGGATCATGGACACCCCTGCCACGGTCTGTCCTGCAGCACTACACTTACCATAGGAGCCTGGATCTGCTCCTGCTGCAGTGCCTCTGACACTGCCTGCTCCTCCCTGGGGACCTCTTGGCCACAAATCCACCTTGCTCATGCCCCCAGGAAGGAGAGGAGAAGGAAACATGGTCAGCTTCCAGCAATGCAGGAGCCCAGTAGCCCAGGGGTTGACCACGGCATTGCAAAGCACCCTGCAGTGCAGGACACAGCCACAGGCAGGACACCACGTCTGCTGGGAGGAGAGGGAGCTCAGAGGCAGAGACTGGAGCTGGGCTACCATCTGCTCAGGACATGGCCCCAAGGCTGCAGCCTACTCCCTGGCAGTGGGCCTGGGGGGGCTGGAGTGCTTGAGAAATGTCAGGGCTTTGGTCAGCATCTCTGATGCTGCCAGCCTGTGAAGAAGACCGCACACCTCCTTTGCCTGCTGTACGTTGGCATTTCCAGAGGTGCCTGCCCACGGCAGCACGTGTGTCCTGGCTGCACATCTGCTGCTGCTGGGTGCCCGCAGGGGCACTCTGTGGCCTCCTCCTGCAGTGCTGGCACCTGAACTCACCACAGAGCTGCAATCCCGCACAGCCAGCGCTGCTGGGATGCAGAGCTTCCCCTCCAGCCTGCCCAGACCCCCAAACGTCACTTGTCTGCTTTTCCTCCTTCCTCCCTCCCAAAGCGCAAGAGCACTGACCCACAGGATCTCACCCCGTTGTGCTTTGCACCTAGAGCAGCTGTGGGAACCAAGCCCCGGGGAGAAGATAGCTCCTGGCCATCTCAAATGCCCCACTTGGAGCTGGAGAGAAAGACCTCAGCGCTTTCAGACCAGAGGGAGGCTCCAGCCCGGCCTCAGCTCTGGCAGCTTGCATGAGGCCCTGGCTGTGTGTGATGGGGATGGAGGCTACTTCAGTATTTCCAAAGGCAGGACATTCCTAAGCAGTGACCTGTCCCTCCCCACCAGCTCTCCCCTCCCCCCTGCCTTTTAATTTCTTTGTCACACTGAGTGAACACAGCTATTTTTTCCCTTTTTGGGACACCTCTAAAGCCCACAAATCACAATGCTGACATCTGTTGTGGCCAATAAAGGAAGGGGTTGGAAAAAAGACAGGGGTTCAGGAAAGATGCCACTCTTGGTAACTCACCCCTAAAACTCAGGCTGGAGATACCCCTAACTGAGCCAGCCCTTCCAGGGGCTTCCCAGAAGACCTCACAGCACCCACCTGCACCTCCGAGGACTTTGCCAGTCAGTTAGGGGTTTTGGCCATTGGGATGCTGAGGGGGACCAAGGAATCAGTTTTTCAGACTGCCCCAAAAACTGGCTTCATTTACAAGCCGTGTGTTGAGAACAGAAGAACTCTTCTTGCAGGGATGGGTCCAGGGAAGGTCCTCAGGGTTACCGGGACTAGAGGAGAAACACAAAAGTGGCATCGCTGTGCCACAAGCAAGGCCAAACAATTCTGGGCAGAGATGGCCAAACCCCATGGACTCCCCAAGTCCTCTCCACAGCCCCGTGCCAATGCAAGCAGACCACTTGTCCCAAAGCAGCAAAACTGCCTGTGTGGAGGAACACACAGCACCTACCCCAGGCCCACCCCAGAAGTCCTGCTCAACCCACTCTGGCAGGCTGGCTGGAAGCAGCCCAACAAGGGGCACAGCTTCTCCTCCAGGAATGGGGAGTTGGGGACAAACCTGGTCCTGCGAACAACCCCAGAGGGGCTGCAGGGCCTTGTGGCTCAGTGGCTGCTCTCTTGTGGGCCCCTGGCAGCACGGAAACAGCATCACAGGCACCATTGCCACATTGCCGCAAGAAATCTAGAAGCTGTAACGTTATGGAAAATCTGTAAGACCTGTCCCAGTATTTGTTAATGAGCCAAATTATGTGCTGGCAGAGGGGTGTTTCGAGGACTGGAGCATCTCCCTTATGAGGAGAGGCTGAGAGAGCTGGGACTCTTTAGTCTGGAGAAGAGAAGGCTGAGGGGAGACCTTATTAATGCCTATAAGTATCTCAAGGGCGGACTGAAGGAGGAGGGAACCAGACTCTTTTCAGTAGTTGCCAGTGAGAGGACAAGGGGCAATGGGCACAAGTTGGAACATAAGGGGTTCCACTTGAATATGAGGAAAAACTTTTTCACAGTGAGGGTGACAGAGCCCTGGAAGAGGCTGCCCAGGGAGGTCGTGGAGTCCCCTTCATTGGAGATTTTCAAGACCCACCTGGATGCAGTCCTGAGTGGCATGATCTGACATGCTCTGGGTGGTCCTGCTTTAGCAGGGGAGTTGGACTAGATGATCTCTATGGTCCCTTCCAACTCTAAAAATTCAGTGAAATTCAGTGTTGGGCACGCTGCACCCAGTGTGTCATGTCCTGCCACTCAATGCAAGGCCTGGCTGTGTGTCACATCTCCAGGCTTCCCTCAGCCTGCCTGTTGGTGAAGGCTGACCCATGCTCCAGGACTATCATGCCCTTATGGACCACGAGGATGGTGATGCCTCTGCTTGCTTCAGGCTCTTCTTGTCTCATTTGCCATGTGACCTATTTCAAGACCAGGCTCTTTTCTGATCATATTTTCTCCTTATATTCACTTGATTGTCCACTGGGACTGTCACAAGGATTAAGAAAACTTAGCAAAATATTTCTGAGTGTGCGCGTGCTCTTCAGGGCTACTCCTTTCCAGGACCATCCTTCCCCTCTCCCGTAGCTTGGTGCTGTGTCCTCTTGCACTACCTGAGTTTTGCAGGCGCACTGAGAGGAGACATTTCTTGGCAACGCTGGACCTTCTGTGTGCAAAACATCAAATGTTTTCCTAGTTGTAATAAATCTCACTAGTTACTGTTCTTTTCCATTATTTTTATAGTTGTTCATAGACTTTTCTTGATGCACAGCTGGCTGGGCTACTAAGATCCTTCTGCTGTTCCCCCCATTTGTTTTGCACAAGCTCAAATATGAAAGCTGTAGGTTGGATACCATCTGTGCAGGGAGCGATAGTCTTATGCCACGGTTGGCATCGTTTCTTCTTGTCTGGTCTAGACAGCTTATATAAGAAAGAACCGAACAGCTGCCCGGTCAGGAGCCTTCCCTGCCCAGCTGTGACTCTGCCAAGTCTTGCATTGAACTCTTAATCCTTGTCGGTATGTCTAGTCTGCTGCAGTCAGGCTGAGCTATGTCACATTAAAATGCCCTGTCCACACACAAAAGGATTGCTAGCACACCTTTCAGCATTTCATATGTGGTCTCAGACTCACTTTGGAGATGGAAGATTAATTCATCCATTGCAATGCCAGTACAAACAGGTCCTTCTCCCACAGCAAATGCTCCCACAAGCGCCCCATGTTGCTCTGCTGGCTCCCTATGATGTGCTTTCCTACCCTTTCCTTTTCTGGAGGTCATTCTTTTAAGTCCCAACTTCAGTCACTAAATTGGGGTCATCTGCAGCTCCAGGTCACAAACCAGCGCTGTACTCCTTGTTACACTGACCACTGCACCCCAGTCCAACAGGAGATCCTGCTCCAGCTACCCAGGCTGCAAACAACTCAGATGCAGATGAGCACCTGTGTTCTTCACTGTGACTACACCAGGCGTTGCTGCACCCAGCTGCCAGTGCCCCCACAGCCATGTGTGCCCTCCGGCTGAGCCGGTGACATGGACATTGGCTGCCGAGCGTAGCCAGCAGCCCTGAGTCTGGCTGTGCTGCAGGGGCTTGGACCCCATCCTGGCAGGACACCCTGGCCTTCCTGCTCTTGAGTTGGGATGTTCTGTGTCTCAGAGGCTCTTCACCCTCCTTCAGAATAAAGGCTCTGCCCAGAAGGGTACTGCTTCTCTGTCCTTTTTCACCATACCATGGGGACAGAAAAGCATCTGCCTTCTGTTTGTGGTGCTCCGCAGTCTCTGGCTTCCCACCTCTGCCACCACCACCTTCTGAAAACCCAGTAGTGAGAGCCTTAGTAAGGGGAGAGACTGATATCTGCAACAAAGACTACAATAGACTTCCTTTAAAGAAGTTACTGGAGGTGACTTTGAAGCAATTTTAAAATTTATCTTCCAGCAAGGAAGCAAAGGATCAAGAAGGGTTTCTCTGGTACCGGGCAGAGGAGTGACGACCCACCCCGCAGGAACACCAGCCTTTCCAGCATCAGATGCCTCACAGCACCCTCCAAGGTGATGGACTTTTCCTAGGCATATTTCCAGTTCTACCTGTAAAAGCCACTGGGAAAAATAGTTTTGAATGCTGCAGTTTGCTCTCTCTTGAGGAGTTTTGCTATCCTGACATCCCTACAGACCTCTTGAATACCCGCCATGTTTCACAGCAAGATGCACTCTATAACCCAGCCAAAAATATGTGACTGACAGCTATTGCCTACCACGACACAATTTCTTCTCTCTGCTCGTTGGTCTGATGGCACATGCAGAAATCTTACAACACACTTTCAAAACTCAGACACTTCTCACAAGTTGTGCATACATTTGGAGGCCCCTTATGCTGTGTCTGGTCCCTCAGGTAAGCTGCTCTGATAGCCACCAAAAATGTGCCCCACTCCTTCCTGTCCCCACTGCAGCAGCTGTGATGCAGGACACAAAAACCAGCTGTGACAAAGTGCAGCTTCTCCTGATCCACTCGCAGTGTTTACCTTTCATTCTTGCAAACGTACATGCTTTTGCCATCCCGCAAATCAAAAAGTTTTTGTTACAAGCTTCTTTCTCTTCTCCTAGCACCTGTTAAGATATTCCCTGGCCCCAGGTACACATTAAAGTGAACCTAGAAGAATGATGGACATCAGCAACGTTCACCAAGAGCATACACTGGATCCAAGTCAGTACTATAAAAATGTCAGTACTATAAAACTGGCAACACCTCTGCCAAACCAGAGGGAAGGGAAACCCTTCCACAGGCTGTTCAGCTTTGGAGAGACTCAAGAGCCCCAGGCATGGCACATAGTCCACTGCCCGCTCCCCACCACTCCATGGGCTCCTTGTGCTGCGTGAGCTCTGAGATTGTGTGGCCTCTCTTGAAAGGGCACCTCCTTCCCAGCAAATGCACAAAGAGTGCAGGTGGGAGAGGGAGGCTCAGCTTTGGCCCTGAAATTGTCCCATCCTCTTCCCATGCGCACTCTTCCCATCTTCCTTGTTCTCAGTGGAAAAGTCAGATGTCAGATGAAAAGCTCTTTTTCAGGATTCATAGAATCATAGAATCATCTAGGTTGGAAGAGACCCTTGGGATCATCGAGTCCAACCATCTACCCTACTGTACAGAGTCCTCCCCTACACCATATCCCTCAGCACCACATCTAATCGTCTCTTAAACACATCCAGGGATGGGGACTCAACCCCCTCCCTGGGCAGCCTATTCCAATGTCCAACCACTCTTTCCGTGAAGAATTCTTTCCTAATGTTTAGTCTAAACCTACCCTGTTGGAGCTTGAGGCCATTCCCTCTCGTTCTCTCATTAATTACCTGTGAGAAGAGACCAGCACCAACCTCTCTACAGTGTCCTTTCAAGTAGTTGTAGAGAGTGATGAGGTCTCCCCTCAGCCTCCTCTTCCTCATACTAAACAGTCCCAGCTCCTTCAGTCTCTCTTCATATGATTTGTTTTCCAGCCCCTTCACTAGTTTCGTTGCCCTCCTCTGCACTCACTCTCGCTTAACCAAAGATAAATTGTCTTTTCTCCCTCTTGCTACGACAGTGGTTGGATTACGGCCTTAGTCACATGTAAACAGATGGCAGAGTGGGGGGAAGCCCTCATCATGCCCAGAGCTTCAGCCACGTAATCAGCAAAGAATCAAGACTCTGTGAGCAGGGGAAGGAAATACTGCCTTAGCGCAAAATATTTAGATTCTGTGGAATACTGGCCAATTACAATATTTTTCTTCAAATAAAACATTTATAAGAACACTCAAATAAATATTTGAGAACACGATATACCACAGCCCTGAGTCACTCCTGATGCAAAAGTTTTCCCGCATTTTTCAGGCAGCTTCCCCATGTAGGGTTTGGGGTTGGGATGGCTTCTGGTGGCACTGAGGTGTGCTGACAGGTCCAGTGGCACGAGTCCCTGCTGCCTGGAAATGGTGGAGCTCCTCCTGGCAAGGGTCACCTCCCAGTTTGAGTCAAATGCCCGGGCGTGCTGCAGAGTCTGTGGTGGGGTCTGCGAGGAGATGTATTACCTTGAATTCAAAAAGACACTGCCAGCAGCAGCTTGGGGAAGGGCCTGCTGGCAGCTCTTCCCGGGAGGTGGGAAGAGGGGGCACTTCTTGACATTCCTCCTTCCTCCAACCCTTTTGTATGGAGGACTCTGCAGATGGATGTAGACACAAAAGAGATTCCTTAGACGGTCTTTTCTGAGATTCAGATGAACTGACATGCTAATTTGAGCCACACTTACTGCAGACACTGTCAGGGGTCTTGTTCAGTGGTGCTGGGAGCTGCATCCCATCCCCCTGGCTGCAGCAACCAGGCAAATCCACCCACCTACCCGGCCACAGCCGACTGACAGTCCTGTTCCTGGCTGCATCCTATCTGATGTGCATCCTGGCCCCAAACAGCCCCAAACACATGCGTTGCTTTGCCCTCTATTTTACCCCCGTTTCCCCCGTCCACATGACCAACTCACTCCAGTTCTTTCCCTCTCCCACCTGCCCTCCTGCAGGCTCAGGTTTTGCTGATTTTGTACCCTCATTCAATAATTACAGCCTTGGTGAGTGAGCCCAGTCCGGCAGCACTGCCCTTAGACACTCTCTGTCCAGGACAGGTCTGGCACTACCTCTCACTCCTTTGTCTGGTTGTTTCTTGCTCTGTTTGCTCAGCTCTGGATAAGGGATGGCCCCCCTTTAGCCTCTCCACCCTCCTCAGTGCCTGGCAGTCACTTCTTTATTTAACCTCAGGACAAGGCCAGCCATCTGCCTGCAACTTTGCACTACTGTCATTATTGCTGGCATTTTCCTCTGTTTCAAGTGCTGCCATGGCTGCTGCAGCATCTAAGCTAACTTTCAGCACAGGTTGGACACAGTCTTTTTTCACTGCCATTCCCACTATCCCACATGCCTGTAGGAAACGTGCCACTACCACACTCCTTGTGAGCCTAGGGATACTTTGCTCTTATTAAGTTAGGTGGGAAGGGAGAAGTAGTTTGGGAGAGGCACACAGGCAAAGCCACCTTTACAGAGCAAAAATATTTGTCTTTTTAAAATATCTAGGCTTATAGAAGAAAAGAATATGTACTATCCAGATCACTAGCACAGGGCAAAGCCAGGCCCCCTGAAGAAGGGGAACTCAGGATGTACTGAACAAGCACGGTGACATCTCCACACATCCTCCAAAGTAGACACTGATGGGATTACAGGATTCCTGAAGAACAGTCAAATCATCAATGAGATGATCCAACTATACTGCTTTCTCTTAATGAAAATAACCATGTCTGGATGAAAGATCTGAGTGACAAGACCAAATAACTTAATGGTGAAATTGCTGAAAAAAACGTCATTGCCACGCAGCTTCACTTTTTTTTTACCTTCTAAGAACCTCCAGGCTTTCTAACAGTCCCTGCTCAGGGTAGGGACAGTCTCTGGAGCTGTGTACTAACATACAGCTTTTTGCTATGGTCTGCTGAATGCAGAAGAGCAGTCCAGGGTTCTGGCATACCTTGTACCTGTCTATATCTAAAGTTAGGGAAGATGAACACCTTTAGGGATGATGAATGACGTTTAACACATGGTAGCATTCACAGCACACACTAGAGGAGCAGTTCTATTGCCACTCATCACTGAGAGATGTTTTAATGGGAAGAACATGTAGAGCCTTGCTCCCTCCCTAGTGTTCCATGTGTTCTGTACCAATGTGGTCATATATTTCACATGTGTTCATCTCTTTACTCATCACAGCCCAATTTGCTCGGATGCTACTTCTAAGAGGCACCCACACATGAGATTTCTACAAGCTTTTCACTACAAAATCGTGTTTTTGATTGCTTGCAAGTTTGCCAGACTGAAATAACTCAAGCTGCCCATATTAGGCACATCCATCTGAACTGAGCAAAACCCCACAGGTAACATAGTCCACACTTTTCAAATAATGAGACCTAGGGAATAGGGAAACCTATTTACTCATGAAAAAAAAAATCTGCTAGTTAGTCACCTTGTTAAGGAACCTGCACACCTTCTCATGTTGGTAGAAGCCACTAAAACTGTCACGCAATCACAGCTTAGAAAGAAGGAAGCGTCCAGGCTCGGGTCCTTTTCAGCATCCCTGTGGAAAACCATCCAACCTCTGACAAATGATCAATTCATGGCATTTGTAACTCTTCCAAATTTGTCAGGTAAATTCTTTTAAGATGCCACCATTGCTCCTCTTCTACTCATGGGCTCTTCTGCACGTCATTCTCACAAAGACAGAGAGTACTTTCTGGTTTAGGCCAGAGGTGGTGAGGTAATGCTATACTGACATTTTTTGTTTTTTCCATGTCTGCTAATTCCATTCTTTGCTTAGTTCATTAATCAAATCATGATGGGGGGAGCCTGACTGGTAGTGGAGGATCCATCCACCATTCTGCTGACAATTTCCTGGTTTTCACTTCAAAATGTCTCCCTGCTCTCATCTATTCTTACCCTTTCCATTCTCCTGCAAACTCATTTACAAAGTGACTTCTGATAGCCAGTGTCAGAATTAAAAATGAATTTAAATCCATGGTGTGACTTTCCCTGAGACAAATAAGCAAGAGGCTGACACCTGGCACTACAGAAAAGGTCTCTGAACTTTATGCCAGAGCCTCCCATCCATGTTTAGGTACTTGCATTTGAACATCTTGGTCTGCATGTCTTGTAAGGACTGACACACAGACTGCTCATTAAATGACTGTTCCCAAGAAAAGAAAGGCAGGATTTAGGCTTCCCAACATAGGAGAAAAAGATACTTCCATGAAGAGAGGTCTCACTTCATGACTCCTTTGCATTTAGTCAGCAAAATGCTCTGCTAATTGACACGAATGATGGAAAGACTGGACAGAAGTAACTATGGATATAAGAAACAGGTGTACCCCAAGTCACATAAGGCAGAGCTCCTTACTAGGAAAAGCCAAGGAGAAAACACTTCCTTTTTCTAAATTCTTGACTTCATGGCTTGTATTCTTGCATTGTATTGAGTCGGCCTGGAGACTTCACTCACGCCCAAGAAAAGGCAGAATGTTTTGACGAATAATGTGGCTCTTCTCTGTGAGTGAGACAGATGCAGTCCATTTAAAAATACCTTATGCTGTTTGGAGGGAGTAGTGTATTTCATGGCAGGAAGCTTCCGTTCTGTACAGGGAGATAACCAGAGCGTATCACAGGGCAGAGTCAGCATGTGGCACAACACGGAGGAAAGAACCAAAAAGCTGTGAGCCAACACGATGATTTTACAGCCCATTAAGGGAAGGTAATTTGAAATTCCTTCTATAAATTCAGGGCAGTGAAAAAGAGATCCACACCACTTACACTACTGGGGCCTGTAACTGCACCCAAACTTCTTAAGAGAACTATCTCGAAAGTGAACACTCAGTAGAAAAACAGCACAGGCCAAGAACTTCAGCAACTTCTGTCACAAGCCTGGGACCTTGTACCCAGAGACAGTCTTGAATGCTATTTTTCCTTGCAGAAAAAGGAACGATAAAGTAAGGACCGGTAAGTCCCTGAGGATTATTGGTGACGTTCTCAGATTTACTTTCCATTGCCTGCGCTGATCATTTCACTCTGACAGTAAAAATCTCATTTATATAATGCAAAGGTTTACAGTTCTTTGTATGCATAAACACAGCATAAAGCCACTCCCAGCTAAGTAAGGAAACCTATCTAGAGTGTGAAAAAGACACTTTGCTACACTCATGGCACTTGTCTGGTGCAGAATACAGCAGTTACACCTATGGTAACTCGCCCATTAATTACTGGCTTGGCAGTCTAGTTTCTCAAAAATTAGGGGAGACAAAGATAAAGAATTCAGGGCCCATATAGGTGTTAGAAGCAGTTATCTCAAATTTTCAGAACAAGGGTCACCTAAATAAACTGTTCAATGATCTCAGGTTATGGCCCAGACTCCAGTGGAAAGAGGCTTAGCAAAATACTATGCCAGACCAAGGACACAGCAAACACTATACAGGACTGCGTATGAACTCTCACTCCCTAACCTAGAAACATAAAATTTGACCAGTGTTCAATCAAAGACTCATTTTACAAGGGATTCTGGGGATTATTTCAGAGTAAGAAACTCAGACACAGGTTAAAGAAGAGCAGTGCAGTTTTTCTCAAGCTCCACACGTACAGGCTGGACAAACCACCAATCCACAGGTCATTTATCAGGAAAGTTACGTGCACCAGAGCAAACTGCTGCTTTCAACTGCAACAGGAGCCCCTTGCGGGTGAGAGGGTATTGCCTGTAACGCCAAAGAAGCCAGACTTGTTCTGCCCGTACACGTAAGATGGCTGCAGAGACGCTGGCGCTGAACAGGAACTTGGGGAAATAGTGCTGGTAGCAGATGGGAAAAAAAGGGAAGGCACCCACCATAATCAATATAACAGACACCTAGAACTATTTAAACAAAGTTTGGAGAGGGAGCTTCCAAGATAAAACAGTTGCCTGAAAAGAGGATAAATGTGAATTTGCAGTGGAAATACTTCTACCTCAAATGCACTGAGGGACTCAGCAGTTTGCAGCAACAGCACACGGGCAAAAAGAGCATTTCATCTCTCCATCTGCTGACAGACAGGTTCCCACCAGAGTAGCTCTGTGGTGGCCAAGACAGAGCTGTGGTGTGATCCAAATGCTATTTTGCAAAACACAATTTCATTTCATTACTTCTTGGGATAACGTCTGGCAGCTCAGAGGGCCAGTGAATAATGATATAATCCTTCCAAGACTCGGGCAAGAGAGACCAAAGAGCAGAAGTCAGAAACATATCTGAAACCTACCTCAGAATGGCTATTGAAAGCGTAAGAATTAAATTTTCGTTTCACTTTTGTCAAAGAAAATGAAGGTGACATGGAATTCAACACCATCAAATGGTGAAATGGAAGAGTAATTTCCTGCCTGGGACTGGCCAAATAAAATCCAACTGTAATGTGCTGGTCTTCTCCCAAAGGCCAGAGGAAAGGACTGGCATCAGCCAGCCAACCCTTAGCAGGTCAAATCCCACGGGAGCAGCAGGAAGGTGACCCAGAGTGCTGCAGCACTCTGCTGATGTTGCCAACCTCTCCAGTGTCAGGAAAGGAACATTGGGTTCCTCCCCAAACGTGCGATGATGAGACAAACTTCCTGTTAGGAAAAGAGGAGATACCCAGAGTACCAAAGAGCGTTGACGAGAGGCACAAGTCCAGGTTCATGTTCCTTAAGAACATGTATCTGGGTTGTTACTTTGCCCTTACACTGATGGGATTTATATTGCTTTTGAACATCTATTTCTGATACTGACTAAAATATGATGAAATAAAAGCTGACCACAATAGATGAAGCTGCGATCTTTAAAAGACTCAAGTAGATACATTATAATCTGTCATAAACTTAAAGACACCTAAACACAGTTGTTGCCAGTAATTTTCCTAGTTCTTTCATGCAGCTTTGATGTTCTGGTCTACACAGCTTTTCAGAGATACGGCCTTCAAGAGTCACTCCACACACGTATGGAGGAACTTTCTGATAAATACTCATAAAGACAGAGCAATCCCTGCCAGCAGGAATGACACGACTTGCTGGCTTGAAGTAATCTTTAGATCTGAACAGGTTGAACTGAGCTTGAACAGAACTAAATCTTGTGATGAGAAGTGAAGACCCGTCAGCTCTGGCTCGCATACTACTGGGGAGCCAATTCACACGGACCAGGAGGTATGGCAAACAAAACGAGAGGCAAGTAACTCAAACACGAAGCTTGGAATTTAGCCATTCATCAATCACGATAAATGGATCATTACATTTATCTTTTCACCATATAGCTCAGACACATACCAGTTTCTGCACAGATTAAATTCCTTCCCGTTTTTGATCTTTCAGATTCTACTATCTGAGAGGTAGGGATGCAGCCGTCCTGTTTGAAAGTCCATTTCAGAAGGAGAATTTGGTGTTTTTCCACTGGGCAAAGTGCTCGGCAAAGCATTCCTGGCCTTCACGCTTCAGGGCTGAGCCTGTGGTGTGGGGGGGCGAGGCGTGTGCAGGACACCTGGAGAGCCCCGCCGGATCCGGGGCTGAGTCACAGGCACGGGGTCGAAGCAACGGTATTTATGATCTTATACACCCTCTGTCAATAGATTTGACAGGACGGGCACATTCAGCCGCTTCTCCGTAACGACTTCCCGCAGCCTCACCGTCCCGGGGCGCTGCCAGCCGCGGGGCCGACAGCCGCTGGAGCCCGCGCTCCCCTCAGGTTCCGGAGCGGGCTCCCTCCGACCAGCCG
>JAHREE010000569.1:1051532-1113673 GCA_033628505.1 Tringa tobata | reverse complement strand
CGTCTGCCCCGCCCGGGCTGGGCCCCGGGGCGGCAGGTGAGTATGGGCGCGCCCGGCCCGAGCCCCCGGGCGCCGCCAGCCCGCCCTTCGCGGGCCAGTCGCGGCGGCGGTGGGCGGCCAGGCCCGGGCAGGGCTGTCGTGCCGTGACCGCTTTGCGGTCCGTAGGGAATAACGGTGCTTGGAGGGGCCGGGCCTCCTCGGGGGCTCAGCGGGGAGCATGTAGCCCTTGGGTCAGCCGTACCCCTGCGGCCGTACCTCTTCGGGGAAGCACCTGTGCCGGCCGCGGCTCACTCCTGCGTGAACATTTTGTGCAGGTAAATTTGAAGCAAGAAATGACCTTCTGATCAGCTTTTTGGAGCTGCTGTGGCTTTTGCATGTCACTGAGTCCCCTAAAATAAGATCTCCTGAGAAGAGGCAAAGTTCTTTAAGTTGGGTTACTTCTGAGTGCGTGCCTAGAAAATGGGAGGCATCACCGGGAAATGGTGCTTAGCAGGGTTAAGCACCCATCTGAGACCTGCCTATTGCACATAAGCCTTATGGTCCCACGTACAGAAGAGTTTAAAAAAAGAGCTTGTGCTGGCTGAGCTAGACTGGAAGAACAATGTGAACCACGTTTGGCATTTTGTCATCCTTCGTCAGCTGATCACCAGCATAAAACTGTCTTCCAACATTTTGTGGAAGAGTTGACTCTTACCATCAGTAGAAGAAGAAATAAAGTGCAGGCTTATCTTTTTGCTTTCCTTTTTCAATGTGTGAAGGAAAACCTGAGAGTGGAGGACCACAGTAGTGTGCATCAATCTAAAGACTTGTCATGCACAGAAACATAGGGGACTTGATTTCAAAGTAGATCTGACTGGTTTTGTTGGTAACACAGGATACATCTGCAAGAGCAACTAAGACAAATCTCACGTGTGCCAAGAGCGTTATTGATCCATTTCTTTTCAGGATGAAGAAAGTAATGGATTTTGCACAGGAGAAGAAACCTAATAACAGCCTGGTGTCACCCTTGGGTCTGCATTCTGTGGCTTAGCTGGCAGCGGAAGCATGTAGAGTGAACAGTCTGGTGCCTGAAGGTGATGGAGAATACACTATCACATTCCTGGTGCTGTCTCTGATTTGTGAAACTCTCATGTCCAGCTGCAGAAAACGTTTTTACAGCTTAGAAGACAGTATGGTAGAGCTCTGTCAGCAGCTTGTGTTTGCCTGCAGAATACCAGAACTCTGGCTGTCTTCATAAGAAGAAGATGTCTGTGCTGCAGCAAAGGCTGATGTGTTGTTGCTGCCCTGAAGTATTTATTAAATGTTAAAGCTACTTCATGTTGCCTGCCACTGTAGTTTCTGTTCTGCAAGTGCTGCTGGTCTACTTCCAGTGTGCTACATGCCTGCAATGCATAACTGCATCAAAAATTGTTATGTGGAGCTGAAAGCTGATGTGTATGAACAAGTCAAAGCCAGGGATTTTTGTCCGTCATGAGCGAAGAGCCTCTTGAGATTATGGGGATCAATGTATAAACCAAGTACTTCCCTAAGAATGGGAGTGGAAACAATAGAAGTCCTTTTTAAAAGCAGAGAAAAAGACAAACAAAACACCACAAATGAACCTACAACAAATAGACAGCCCTGCTCCTACAAGAAAAAAAAATGAACAAACCTCCCCTTCCCCCCAAAATTAAAGCAAGAACAGCATAGGGCTTTTGATAATGGAGACTCTTGTCTTTTGGACTGTTCTGTTTTGCTGAGGAAAACCATACCATCTCGGATAAATTTCATTTCAGTGCTGAAGATGTTCTCATAGACATGTTTTTAAATTGCAGTCAGAAGTCAACCAATCTAGCTGTTGAAGTGCAGAAGGAAGCCATGACTTATTTTTTTTTCCTCCTAAAGGCTTTCTTTAGGAAAAGTTTAGTATGTTTAAAGCAGAAGCCTGTCTGAAGTGCTTTGCAGAAGCCAGCTTGTCTGGTCTCTGAACCTGAGGACTTGCAGCAACTGTTTTCAATAGCTTCTTAATGCATCCATGTCTGATGGCAAATTTCACAGCATGTGCCTAAATCACTTCAGTTGCCATATTTATTTTTTTTTTAGTAAAAATATCTCTGTGCTTTTCAAAGTGCTTTTCTTGATGAATAGTTGACTTGGGACAGACTTATTGGTAGGGCCTGTAGCAATAGGATGAGGGTGAAGTTTTTAAACTAAAAGAGGGTAGATTTAGGCTAATATAAGGAAGAATTTTTTTATGATGAGGGTGGTGAAACGCTGGCCCAAGCTGCCCAGGGAGATGGTAGTTCCCCATCCCTGGAAACATTCCAGGTCAGGTTGGACAGGGCTGTAAGCAACCTAGTTGAAGATGTCCTTCCTCGTGGCAGGGGATTTGGACTGGGTGACCTTTAAATGTCCCTTCCAACCCAATGATTCTATGATTTTATGTGGAAGTTCTTTTAGATCCTAGAATGAAAATCAGCTGCTTCTTTAAGATACCTCTGAAGATACCTTTGATCATTGAGATGATCACAAAACTGCACCTGATCCCAAACAACTTCTTGGTGCATATTTTGAATATTTGTAATGCAAAATCGAAGGAATTTGTTGAAAGTTGAACAGCTGAAATTGTCTTCTAACAGTAGGTAGGATTTAGCTTGTGATTGAATGTGAGGTTTTTTTCTGTCACTAGAAGTGTCCTGTTGAATACAGCTGGAGTGGAAGAAGGTCACCTGAATAGAAACACGTTGAGATAACTGGGTGCTGGACTTCATGAATACTAGTAATTACAGACCAACATCTCCCTACCCTGCAAGCTCTACCATTTCTTCTTGTGCGTGTTTTCTGTTCTCATCTGAAAAGGAGTGCAGTACTGAGAGGACTTCTTATTCCTGATGCAGATGCAAAACTTAAATGTTTTCCCAGATGTGGCCTCCTTCAGAACAAAAATGAAGTCTTAGGTCTTTCATTAGTAATTAGGTCCTTGTCTGACTGTGCAGGATTGGGAGTCCTACTGAGTTCAACCAGGGGTGATCCTCGTAAGAACTGCTCACAAAATAAGCTTTTCTTCCCTTGGGATTTTATTGCAAATGGTTATTTGTAGACATGTTTGGAATTCATCGTGTTCTACGGAGTCATCTAACTTGACCTTTTGTAACCCAAATTTCAATAAATTGGTAGCACTGGATTTCCCTGTTCTGTTCCTTGTCAAGCCTGCATGGAGCCATCTCAAATGAAAGTAGGAAGTTGTAGGAAGGTCCAAGCCAGTCTGCTTCTGCCAGGATGAGTTATTGCTGAGACCACAGATTTTGATAACACTTCCCCTCCTGTTCACGTGTCATTTCATCATTAGTTGTATGACCATTAGTAGTTGTATTTCAGGTGCTTTGTCTGATGGAGGTTTCTGTTGCCTCTGATGATGGCCATCTAGCTCATGCTTAAAAAGTTCCAGGTTATGTGCAAGTTCTGATAGACTCTGTTTTGCCAATGGCTTACCTCATGTTTTTTAAACATGCAGGTAAAATAGTCGCAAGCGTTTTTTGGGAGGTGGAGGAAAATTGTTGCCGGTTGATATTGGTAGAGTTTTTCAGGTACTTTTGACTGTAAGGCAAGAGCATGGTTTCTGTTCAAACTGGGTTGATTGAATCAGGCTAAAGCACTTCATGTGACTTTAATTAGATATTGACAAGATTAGTGTAAGTGTTGAGATTAATATACTGATTAGAAGATATTTACAGCATATATAAGTTCTTGTTAGTGATAAGTAGCTGGAGTGGGGTTTGCTTGCTTGTAGCAAGGTTTCGCTTTGCCTGTGTTAGCACAAGAGGTTCCAGTTTTGGTAGATGCTCAAGTTGAGTATGGTGTCGGGCTATGTGGAAATAGTGTTTTCTCTTGCCTTTGTTCTTATCGTCTGCAGCTATGCGTTCAGCTATTTTGTTCCAATATCTTTCTTTGGAAATCCCTCTTTGTATCTTTTTTGCATCTTTTCCTTAGTTTGAAGCATTCTTTAAATTGTAGAGTAAAAGTTGCTAATGAAGCATGGTCTGGGATGTTGATCTGTGGAGCTGAATAGGTGCTCATAAATTCGAGGGAGCGCTTGAGATCTGTGCACAGGAAATCCTGCCCAAAGGAAACAATGCTAGGTTTGAGCATCTGTGGAAGCTTTCTGATTGGGAAGATAGTCTTCAAAACGCGGTTCACTTCTGTCTCCTCGAGAATGGAAATCTCTGCTCTCATGGTTCTAGTGATAACTCTGAAAGCTGATGTGGTTTCCCTTTGGAGCTGTGTTGATGGGTTAAATGTGGTGTCATTGAAGATGGATATGAAAGTTCATTTTGTGATTATTAGCGTTATGGACAGCTATATATTTTCTTTGTGAGAAGTACCTGTATATCTGATCTTCAAAAGCTGAAAATATGATTAAGGATCACTTTCTCTTTGATCATTTGTTGGCCTTTTTGTGTAGTGGTGAAAGCAGGTTGTATGTGAAGATGTTTCATGCAAACTGAAACATACTGGTAAAAACGGTTTCTGAGGACTCAATCTCTTCATTGAGCATCCTGGAGTAGTAAATTCCAGCAACTGTTTCTCCAGGTCTTGCAGGTGCTGCTAATATTGGAGTCCATGTGGATCATTTACATTTGAAATACGTGATAGATGTTGAAGATAGGTCACCAAGTAGGGCATTCAGTGGACATACTACATTAATGTTGGCAGACAATATATAGTAATGAAAAGTTTTCTCACCATGTATCTTCTTTCAAGGTTGAGGCGCGCAACTAATCGCTTTCCAGTGACTCCTGCTTATAAAAGCAGGTGAAGAGGCTGGAAGCTAAAGATGGCTGTTGAGATTGTGCTGAAGTGCCAGCTGGCTAGATGATTTTAGCACTGAGTTTGGAAGGTGGTGGGTTGCAGTGGTGGCAGAAGACTGCCTTTCTCTGGATTAGGAGCATTTGCAGCTGTTGGAAGTCTCCCAGGATCTGGAAGCTTTTATCTATCCGTGTTTTACATATACACACCATTTAATTGCTACGAAGAGACCTGTCAATGTGGTGAATAATTAAGGATTTATATGAATTGTTGACTGGTTCATAGGCTAGTTCATTAGGTCAGTGATTTTTCTCTGTTGTGTCTGTTTACCATGTGATGTTTTTTAGACCATAGTGAATGGTCATTTGTTGAATCGGACTCCATGGGGCAGCCTGTTTGCTGTGAGTCTGCCTCTGGTAGACAGTAAAATGCTCATTTCTAGTCTGCAGTCAGTGGCAGATGTTAGTATTGTAGACATACAATTGGATTTGTTTAAAATGTAGTTGAGATTCTGGTTTGTTTAAAGGTCTCTCTTTTAAAACATCAGAGTAACCCTTCTGATTCTGTTTTGTTGCAGAACTACCCATGAGTTCTTGTTTGGTGCCCTTGCTGAACTTGTAGATAATGCCAGGTATGTCTCTGAGACTGTAATTCCCAAGGTAAATTCGGTTAAGATTTAATTGGCTTGTCTATTTGTTGATTTGAGCAATTTTCACTTCTAGTAGACTTTACAAAAAATACAAAATAGAAGACTTTGCTGTAGTTCAGTATGAATATTTCCCTTGGTTTTATACTGTCACATCTACCCCCTTGGAGAAAAAAAAAGTGTTATTCCTGAAAAGGTAAGTTTGATTGAATCATAGAACAACTTATATTGGAAGGGAAATTGTTAGAAGACAAAAGATAGATTTAAGGAAAAAAAAAAGTCTGCCTTTTTGTTTAAATAAGTTGGTAAAATAGTGATTACTGGAGCTGGGACTCTTAAGATACTTAGATAATCCTTGACTCAGTATCAAGCATGATGATAGGATGAAAATGAAATCAGAAGCGGGATGCTGAAAAATAGAGCAAGAACAGTTAGAGCAATATGACACTGGAGAGGAGACTTGGTATTTGGAAATTGCAGGTTTAAAGGCCACATTTCTCATGGTTGCATTTGGGAATCCAGGCTATAGCTGTGTCTCAAACCTTGCATATTTACCTCCTGAGCTTCACAAAATATTCTGATGTGGCATTATGGAAATATTTTGAGATAATTTTCTATCAAACATGAATTGTCACACTATGGAGTTCATAAGTGCAAGGAGCTGAAGCTGGGAGATTTCTGTGTAGGGAATCATGCGTGTGGGCCTTGTTGCTGTTTTCACTTTTGCTACAACATAGTTAAATGTAGCATCTCTGAGATTAATGGGTGGTTTTCTGTTCAACCTCTTGATTCCTCCTCTGGCAAAAGAGGTTGGCCGCTGGGGAAGGAGGTAGCTGTGCTTGGCTGGAGATACAAAGACAAGACAAAGTGACTTCAGCATTGGGAAGTGGGGTGTTATTACAGCACTACAACTGCACTCTTCTGATCAGCAAACCAAGGGTACATGATGGTCTACATGAAAAAAAAATTAAAAATTGGTTTTGAGAAGAGTACAGTAGTGCGATGTATGCTGCTTTTTCAAACACAGAGGAGGATGCGTGGTGTAGGGCTTTACTTAAATGATCTTGTAAGGATGCGATTTTCTATGAGAACTTGAATGTATTTGGATGGAGTTTTATGTGGAGTTGCTAAAATTTTCATAAGCAGTTGACAGAAAAAATGTAGGTATTGCTTTTTTTGTACAGGAGGGAGCTTAGATGTATGTGCTTATTTGATTTCCTCACCCCCAAACCCCCTTAATATGATTTTTTTTTAAAAAGCCAGTGATGCTTGCTGTAACTAGGTTTAGTTGTGTGGCAGCAATGTCTTGTGCTGGAGTTTACGTCTTTGAATTTATCTGTACGTGTTGACTGACAAGTCAGTCCACAAGACTGACTTTTGGACTTTGATCTGTGCAGCCAGTTAATTTTGGAAATTATTGCATGTGCCTGGATTTTAGCTTCATTTCTATTTGAGATTTGAATACTGATTGTGTTTTTATTGCTTTGAAGGGATGCAGATGCCACAAGAATAGACATTTATACTGGTAAGTCACTCCTGCTGCTTCCTTGCATGTTAGTAGTTAACTTGGAGTTAACGGGCTGCAAATGTGTGTTGTACCTGGTAGAGTAAGAGTGGGGGTGTTTATGCCCAATACTGTGTCCAGTTTTGGGCCCCTCATGACAAGAAAGACATTGAGGGGCTGGAGCGGGCCCAAAGAATGGCAGTGAAGCCGGTGAGGGGTCTGGAGAGCAAGTGTTATGAGGAGAGGCTGAGGGAGCAGGGGGTGTTCAGCCTGGAGAAAAGGAGGCTGAGGGGAGACCTTCTCGCTCTCTCCAACTCCCTGAAAGGAGGGTGTAGCCAGGGGGGGTCGGTCTCTTCTCCCAAGGAACAGGCGATGGGACGAGAGGAAAAGGCCTCAAGTTGTGCCAGGGGAAGTTCAGATTGGAGATTAGGAACAATTTCTTCATTGAAAGAGTGTCCTTGTTTCAGCAGGGATAGAGTTAATTTTCTTTAGTGGCAGCCTTGTTTCAGATTTGGTAGGAATAGAATGTCAATAATGCATATTGTTATAGTTGTTGCTAGGTGATATTTGTAGTATTGAAGGTCTTTTTTCTGCTTCCCATGGAAGCTGAGAAGGAGCACAGACAGAGCAAGGGAGTGACCAGTGGAATGTTCTGTACTGTAGATGTCATGCTCAGTATGTAAACAGGGGCTGGCTGGGGGCAGGAATTACAATCACTGCTTGGGACAGTAAATTCACCAGTTTACCAGGTGGTGAGAGTGACTTGTGTCATTATTATTGCTGTTTTCCTTTTCTGATACTGTCCTGTTAAACTGTCTTTATCAAAACCCACAGGGTTTTTTTCTCCTTTTCTTTCCCCTCCTTTTCCCCCCTTTCTTCCTGTCCTTCTGAGGGAAGGAAGAGAATGTACCAGGCTGAGGTGAAACCATAGCAAGGGGTTATTGAGCCTTGGAACAGGCTGCTCAGGGAAGTGGCTGAGTCACCATCTACACACATTTGAAAGACATATGTTCTGGGACACGGTTCAGTGGTGGACTTAGCAGTGTTAGGTTTATGGTTTGACTCAATGATCTTAAGGGTGTTTTCCAGCCTATGATTCTGCTGTTTGTCCTGTGCCCCAGTGCCTGTTGTCTTTCAAAAAGCGATACCTTTGCAAATAACTCAGGCAAGCACTGAAATCAGCCTTCAGCTGAGGTCAGGTAAAGTGAGCAGCTGTTTATACTGGATGCTTAAGAAACCTGCTTTTACAATATACTCTCATAGCATATATTTGGTATTTGCATACAGTGCAGGAGAAGTTCTTAGTCATTCTGTGACAAATCTGGTGCTCTTACAGCTTTATTTGGCTTGTGAAAGCCTTGTTTGTCGGGTTACTTCTGTCATGAACACTGATTCCATTTTATGGAATTTTTAACTTTTGCTTGTGGCAGTAGCGAATAACTCTTCTCTTGTAGAGCGACGGGAAGACCTACGAGGTGGATTCATGCTGTGTTTTTTGGATGATGGAACGGGAATGGATTCAAGTAAGTGACAGGAAGTTGCACTTGCATTTTCAACCTGAGGTTCTGTGTTACGCCTTAATCTGAATTAGCAGCTTGGTTCTGCTGAAAGGGGCATGTTCCATGCCATGTTCCTGGCTCTGTACTGCCTCTTTTGCACTCTGTCATATATCAAACATCAAACTCTTCACCTCTTTAGTTGCAGAAAGCTAATCTGGCCAAAATAAGATTTTTTTGCTGCATTATAGAGTTGAGTCGGCCTGGCCTGTGGATTTCCAGCACATCAAAGTTGGCCTTGGGGCTGGAGGGAGAATAGTGTAGCCAGGAAAGGGAATGAGCTCAACGTTTGGGCCTAAGTCCTTTCCCCATTAGAGGCTGCAAGTGGTTAGTGTATCTCAGCTCTAATAAGAAAGTGTGCTGTGGCAGGAATTGAAAGCTTAGCTTTGAAAGGATTTTGCCATTGTTTCATTATTGGCATTGTGATTGAGATCACTCCTTGACAATATAAAATTTTAGGAGCATGAGAAGAATATAACAAATGTACTTCTGCCTTGTCATAAGAACTGATGTAAATCCGTGTTGCATCTAGCAGGAGAAAAGCCTTCTTGTTTTGCTTTGGCATCAGTGAACAGCACTGTCAACCCACACCACCTTCTTTGTGTCCTGAAGCCGAGTAAATCCTCCTGTGAGGAGCTCTCTGCTGGGCTGAAAAGTTGGGCTAAATTGGAAGGTTTTGGAGAAGGCAAGGGAGATAGGTAAATAGGCATCGACTAACATTTTTTTTCTTATCCCTCAGTGCTTTAAGATCCTCTTGCGATATTAAGTGCTTAGTTCTGTCCAAATAGCAGCTTTTATGCTGTTGTTGCTCCTGTATTGTTGATTTTGTGGCAAAGTGGAATTTAAGTATTGGCTGAATCTTGAAGGATTTTGACCTGAGTTTAGTAGTCTGAGGTACTTGGTAAAGGAGACTGGCAGATACTGTGGGTTGTAGTGGTATTTCACAGTGCTATACATTGTATATTGCAAATACCATATAATTTAGGTCCTTTGACTGTCTTGATGCTTGCATCAAAGTATCATTCTATATCTGAAATTATTTATTTTTTTTATTATTTTAAATAGGCTGTGAAGTTATTTTTACCCCTTTCCAGAACATTGCTTTTCAGAATGTAAAATTGGTATGCAACTTTGCTTTTACAAAAGTCCTTCTTCATTTTCAGTAGATTGATACATATTGTTTTGATGCAGAGTCTAGCTCTAGTGATCGCCTCTCGACTTCAATACTGGATGGTCATAGTAAGCTTGATAGGCATTTGAAAGTCACTTGCCCAAGGGCAGCCAGGTGGAAACTCCACTTGCTGTACTGTTTGCCTGTCAACGTGGACAAAAGTGACCAGGGAGAGTCTGTTATTCCAGCTCCTTACGTGAGACTCCCTCTGTTTCTGTCCCTGGCTGTAGGGGTCTGAGTTTTAATTTTGCATAATGCAGGAGCTATCAGTTTTAAAGACATCTAGAAGATCTCTTATCTGAAAGCTGATTTTAGGAGATCTCAGCAGAAGACCTTTGATTGTAATTTTCTCCCTCCTTATTTTGTAAATAGCATCAATATCCATACAGACCTTCCTTTAACAGAAATCATAGAGCTTGGGAGTGTTTTATTTTTCCACATGATAATTTTAATTAAGGATTATTTTCCTTGTACATAAAGCTGACATGTTAAAAATAAAAAATCTAAGTGACTTGCCGTCGTGCTGTTTGAGCCCACACTAGCATGTGATCTTCCTGAGCACGCTGCAAGGACAGCTTAGAGGGCTGGATGCGGCATCATCTGTGGGGATGAATAAATGAACCCAGGTATCCCTGGGCACTTTCACACAGAGGGAGGAGCAGAACAGCTGAAGTGAACCATTCCATTAACACATTCTCTGTGTTACTCTGTCCTGTTGCTGTTCAGTCTCATTGGTCTTTTCTGTGTTCGACAGTTGTAGATTTCTCTGGCAAGCTGTGAAAACCGAGGAATGTATAAGTGAGGCAAAAGGCCAAATTTGAGTGTTCCGTCTGATAGCTCCTGACTGTCAAACCTAATGGCAGCTCCTCAACTAAAATTAGTGAAAGGTGTGATTAGCACTTCTTAAAATGAGCTGCTAATTGACTCCTCCTACAGTTCTATTCAGAACTTGCTGTATAGGCTCTCTTAATGATTGCACTGGTTTGCGTGGTCTGAAGATCAAAATATGTTTGTACTCAAGCTGCAAGCATCTTATGCTGTAGAGTCATAAGTTACCAAAAGATCTGTTGATTCAGTGATGCCACAGTACAGATCTTTTCTGAAAAAGCATCACATCCCACAGGGAGATATTAGCATAATAGTGCTAATCCAAAAGTTTGGCTGCTTCATGAGGGACTAAATAGGAGTCAATTAGAAAAACAAACAGTAGATCTCATGCAGTACCTCTGAGGTCAGGATTTCCTATATTATTAGTGGCATTGCTACTGAGGATACTTAGGCTTGAGATTTTTACCTACTGCTTGGACTCTGAAGGTGCTACATCAATTTAATGAATCAAAATGTAGGTTAAATGATTCAATGCATCAACTTCTAGGTTGAAAAAGTAAAACTACTAATGTAGAAAGGGATGTGTAATTGCATTTTTAAACAACTGAAGAAAATAAGTCTCTAACTTGTATTTTAGAATCATATAAACATAAAACAGCCCAGGGAAAAGGGCTTCATGGGAAAGGGAGCCAAGATGAGATGATTTAGCACTCTGTTTTGTTGTGTCTTGAAAACCTCCAACGATGGGGACTCCACCACCTCCCTGTGAAGGTTGTTGCAGTGGTTGTTCTCACTCTAAAAATTTCTTTCCCATATTGAGATGAAACCTCTCCCAAGGTTGTACCTGCAGCTTGTACCTGTTGCCCTTTGTCTTTTACATGTGGCTCCTTATGAAGGGAGAGCCTTCATCCTCTTTGTAGCCACCTATTAAGTACTGGAATACTGTGATGAGAGTTCCCCTGAGCCCTCTTCTCCAGGAAGAAGAGGCGCAGCTCCTTCAGGCTTTTCTCACAGGGAAGGTTCTCCAGCCCTTTGATCATCTCCTCCTGTCCACTCTGTGTCTTTCTTGATTTGAGGAGGCCAGAACTGGACACAGTACTCCAGTTGTGGCCTGAGAAGCATGGAGCAGTAGTAATGCCCCTGTGGATGCAGCCCAGGGTCCCATTTGCCTTCGTTGCTGTGAGCAAGGAGGGGAGGTATTGCTTGTGACCCAGAGCAGGCAACTGCCTGTAGTATGCTGTGTGTCAGCCACCGCGTATGTTGTAACAGCCTGCCTTCTTTCAAGATGGTGCTCTCTTGCTGTCCTGAAGGACCAACGGCTCTGTCCTTTAGTTATTCATCCCAAGTGTCTGATGTTTCTTATTAGGAAACCTTTTATCTGAGCCCTTGATGCCTTCTCTTGGGCTCTGAAGATCAATCTGTCATCTTGCTCAAGTTCCTTCAGATTGTTTTTTCTCTCGTCTGTTTGGCATAGATCACATCAGTGTCCTTTTTGTTGCTAGGGAATTTGGGGTTTTTAAAGTCTAGTAACTCTGAGACACAACAAAACAAAAACAGTGTGACTAAAATAGCCTTGAGTGAAACTCCCTCTAGAGCCTTAACTCAGAAAAGCTGGAAAAAAATATTATACTTTGATGATGGTCTCCTTGGGAGACTTTAAGCCCTTCTTGGGAGGACTTAAAGATTAAATCTTTTCTAAAGACAGCAAGCAGGGAGCAGAGAGATGCTCCCTTGGACCTGAGTAGTCCTCTTTGCTCAATGTCATCTTCATCCCTCTGCCCGGAAGGAGGAATCTTTATAGGGTGATTTTAGGCATCCAGCATTGAGTAAAAAAACATATGGTCACCTTTTCTGAGAGAGGAAATGCTTTGGACAATTACTCTTTATCCTTTTTAGGCTTCTCAAAAGTTTTCTTAAAAATAGTTGTTGATATACCTTTTTGTATAGCAAAAGGATTCCAATAGCTTTCTCTTCTATTCTGACCAGCCTTTAGAACTAACACAGAAGTAGTAATAATATCATCATCAATATCCTTAACCAGATCTCAAGTATGAGATAATCTAATGTTTTCTTTGGCTAGAAAAAAATATAGTATGCTGAAGGAAAGGAAGAGGTACTCTCATCCAGTCAAAAGTTGGTTTTGAAATAGTTGTGGACTCCTGTTATGAACATGCTGAATTGAGGCAGTGAGGTGCTTGCACAATTGTTCTCCTGTATATTCACCTTGTAATTTGTGGCTTTAAATCTGAATGTCATGCTGACACCCAACTCAGTGATTTCATGTTACACCAGTGATGTTAGTACTAAACTGTACTGTAAAGACTCGCTGTCAGTACTAGTGGAGCTGGGCAAGTCTCCCGTATGCTTCAATCCAGCCCGTCCACAGGCTCAGCCTCTGTAGCTGGGTGATGTCCTGTGCTCCCTCACAGCTTGTGTACACATTTGAGGGCTGTAATTGTTGTTAGGCTTCCTGTTCAGGCACTTCGTGTTCCTTGTCTCTGGAATTGCGTTTCGTTTCTCCCGGTAAACTCTTTGGTGAAACGATTGCTATCTCTTGGGGGAAGGAAGAGGAATTGTTCTAACTTACAGATGATGTTAAAAGGCTTTATCCCTTAAACAATAGAAAGGCTTGAACTAAAAATGACAGGCCCTCTCAGTGTAAAGCCATCGTGTCCTTTCATTTTGTCCTGTGCTAATAAAATACTCCATTAATTGCTGCAGTACTCGCTGGTCCTGCCTTTTCACCCACAGCTGTCCTGCTGTCAGTAGTCCAGCAATCTGCTGCGAAAATTAGCTTTTGTCTTACTAATGCATTAATTAATCATAGTGTTCAGTTCAATGCCATGAAGAAAAAGTAATGTTTATCCCAAATTCAAGACCTTTTCTATAGTACTGACTTATGCTCTAGTGCCAGTGGTTTGGGGTCTCTGGTGCCAGCAGTACACACAGTGTAGCAGAGTCCCAGTGTCCCAGGGTATGTTTTGGTTTATGAGTGTGTTGATAATTATGGTAGACACAACAGATCATCTGGTGGACATTTCTTTGTAAAGAAATGTCTTTGTGCAAAAAAGAAATGTCTTTGCGCGGTTTGGGCAGGGCGCTGGGCTAGTCTGAAACTTAAAACTCTTTTTGTCAGCATAATGGCATCTGTACAAAGCTTCTGATAATGTAAATACCGTGGAGCAATGTGTATCTTAGAGGGCTTTATGACAGAGATTCAGAATGAGACTTTGGCTTGGGCTTCTGGTCTCTTCTATGCTATGGTCTTTCTGTTCTATTTACAGTGGTGGATAAACTTATCTAAAAAATGTGTGTGTCTGTATATTAAAATAAACTTTTTTTTGTTCCCTGTCTCTTGTTCCAGATGAAGCTGCCAGTGTTATTCAATTTGGTAAATCAGCCAAGCGATCGCCCGAGTCAACTCAAATCGGGCAGTATGGGAATGGCTTGAAATCGTAGGTATAACAAAAGCCAACCTCCTGAGATTATGGAGGTTGACATAGTAAATATGTTTTTAGTTTGGAGGTGTGTATCTTTTTTTTCAGAAAGTAAAAAAAAAAAAAGGCAAATGAAATCTTAATAAAGAAAATAAAGATACCCTGGTTTGGTAGACAGGAGCTCTCTGGAGATCCACTGTAGTTCTTCAGTGGCAGAGAAGTCTGTCCAAAGCTGATGACATTTTTTTGCCATTATATTTGCATGATGCAGAGTATACACATCAGAGCTGGAAAAAAAAAATATGAAAGAGTAGGAAACAAAACCCTAATATGGCTGTGGCAGGCAGATAGTAAAATTGGAGCAAAATAGTGCTGCAGCCTCTCTCTAGGAAAGTTGTCTGGTACAAGTCAGATGCAATTAAACCCCTTCTTTTTTTCTTAAAAAAATGCACGGAGAAGAAGAGGAATGATGGAAGGAATGAGAGGAGGGATGGGATTAAGTAGCAGACAAACAGAGGTGGGAAGGAAATCTTATTGGTTGGAGGGGACTTGCTAGGAAAGGGAAAGGTGTTTGCTGTGGTGAACTGATATCAATGGGAAAGTTAGAGAACTTGTATGGCTTACTCTGATCGGCTCTTCTGCTTTATGCTGTTCTGTGTGGCTTGATTATTTATATGCATCCTGCTGGGGAAATCTGTGGGACTCTAATCTGGAGGGAGAGAAAAAAGGGCATGTAAGGGATCTTGAGATACTATTGATCAAACTGCAGTGCAGGACAGATCCTGCCTGTGCACTTGTAGGACAGATCTCTGTCCTGTTCTTGAACCTTGAGCAAGAGGGCTACTATATTACAGCTGAGAAATGCAGACTGATACCTAAACATACAAAAGGTGAGCATTCGTATCACATTAAGGCAATCTAAGAACTGGATTGACAGAACACTAATCCTTCCTTTGATGCAATGTTAATTTTTCTCAATTAACGTTTTTTGGATGAGTTGGGTAATAGGATAAAAGAAGATGGGGAAGACATTATTGGGATAGGAGAGTGGGGAGGAGGTTTTGTGAGAACTAGCTGCTAAGTTGCATTAGCTGAAGTGTGAGTTTTTTGTTAGACGTTAGGAAATAAATTGTCTGTCTCCCAGAAACTTCTCTGCTGCTATTCATTCTGTGTACAGCAAAAAGAAGTGTGCATTCACTTTCTCACGTTTCTACTCATATATTTGAAGGTTATTGTCACATTTCACCTTAGTCATCTTCTTTGGATTAAAAAAAAAGATTTTTTTAAAAACTTTTTACGTAGTGTGAGCCTGGAAAGCTGCCCTGTACTTCTGCACTTTTTAATTCTAACTACTGTTAAATGTTTTGAAACATCATGAAAATGTCCAGATTAAGATGGCTTTTGAAAGGAATGAAGTGTTTAGAGAGAAATGGTAGTTGCCTTTTAAGCCCTTCTTCTGTCTTACCTGGTTTTGGCATCTCATAATTGAACATAATAGAAAGAAAACTCAGTAATGTGGTCTGCTTTCTAGAAAGTGCATCAGGTATAACATGCAGCCTGAAATCTGTCTCTAGGGGTTCCATGCGGATTGGGAAGGATTTTATCCTGTTCACGAAGAAAGACAACACCATGACTTGCCTCCTCTTGTCACGGACATTCCATGAGGAAGAAGGCATTGATGAGGTTTGCATCTACTTTGTTGTAATGAACTAATGTGATGAATGCTTTCTCATCTGATCTTCCCCAGCTCTCACATAAGTGTCTATGTTGGTTACCGCTCTGGTGTATGATTTTCTCAGTGTATGATTTTTCTCTTGATGATATGCTTGTAGGGGTTCTGCAAAGTCATCAAAGATATTTTTTTTCTCCTTCTGATCTTAATTCTGTTTGAGAGGTCTCTCTAAACTACAGCAACTTTGAGGGATGTGTTTCAATCACTTAAAGTTGCATATGCTGAGTTCAGGACATGACCAGACTTCTTGCATTTTCCTTTTCCCACAAATTTGAGTTTGAGATGTATTTGAATTTATTGCTCTGATTTGATTTTCTGTAGAGAATTAAAGGTGTGATTGAAGCTGCTACCCACAGGTCATAAACTCCAGATGTGTCTCTTCTTTCTGATCTTTTTTTTTTTTAATAAAAAAACCAATGTGGTTTTACCCATTTAAAACATTTATTTTAATAGATAATTCAGGCATTGTTGTTCTGTATCCAGGCTCTTAACATGGAAGTATTTTTGTGCTCAAGCACAAGTACTTTCCAGGCAAGGCTGATAATGAAAAGCTTTAAATTTGCACTGGGATAGTATCTAAGAAAGCATTTTCCATTCTGATAGTGGAGGGAGCTCTACAAAGAAGCTGTTGAGGAAGCAGTGCTTGCTGTAGCAGCTGATGGCTGAAGCAAGTTAGGAATAGTGATGTAGTTCCCACAGCGGCTCTGGAGCCAGAAATTCTGGTTTGACCTCAATTCCAGAGTGAGGGCGGGATTTGCTGTCCTTGATAGGCAGCTGCAGTCTATAATTCTATCTGTGTTTTTGTTCTAAATGACAGGGAACGCAAATAACCGTGCTGGATTTCTATAAAAATAAAAAGTGAGGTCATGATGAATATAAGTGAGGGATATTTGAGTTCAAGAGGAGTTAAGCACAGAGGCTGACGTGTTTAAAGAAGCAAGGTTTGGGTGGTTTTTTAGTATTATGAAAGTTGTTACAAGAGGAGGGGAAAAAAAAGACCTGAGTGTATGAGTAGCCAGTACCATACAGGTTACTTGGGAATGGTTCAGTCTAACACTAGATGTTTTAGGAAGGCAATTCAGAGACTGGCAAAGATAGGTCCTCAAGCATTTGACAGATGTGCAAACCACTGAAAAGCTAGGAGGGACTCGTGTAGTGACCTAAGGGGCTGTTGGAAAGGGTAAGTTGCTTGGCCATCATACACAGAAGGGGCTAACTGGAGTGGCTGAGCCTGAGTTGCTCTTCCTACAATGTGATTTGCAGGTCATCGTTCCCTTGCCTACCTGGAATGCACGAAGCCAGGAGCCTATGACTGACAACATGGAGAAGTTTGCTATTGAGACAGAGCTAATTTACAAGTATTCCCCATTCAAATCGGAACGGGAAGTGATGGAGCAGTTTAATAAGATCCGTGGGGAGAAAGGTATGTATGGACGATGCTGGTCATGGCCAAGGTATTTGGGGTTTGGCTGGGATTCACCTGATCAACTTGTTACTTGCTCAGGCACCCTGGTGATCATCTTTAACCTCAAACTAATGGATAATGGAGAGCCAGAGCTGGATGTGACTTCTGACCCCCGAGACATTCAGATGGCAGAAACACCCCCAGAGGGAACGTAAGTGTGATGGGTGTCACAGGCCTTTGGACTCTGATCAAATTAAATTATGTGTAGACTTCGACTATATACTGTATATGTATGTATGTGTTTTTTAAAACCTTCTCTTCTATGGTGAATTGGAGAATTTAGAAGATCTTTAGTTTGTTCTTTAGCAGTTTGGAGTTTACATGTGTAAAAGGCCCGCAGGGCATTGTGGTTGTGTGTTTGGCTTGAACGCCTGTGTGGTCTTTTCTCAGCTTAGTCAGAGTGGCAAACTCGATGCCCTTCTTTAGGCACCCTAAAACAAAGGATTCCTAAGCTATATTTTTACATTCATCAAATATGTTTTAATCAGAATGACAGCTGGTTGTGAGTCTATGCTGCTCTCAAACTGATGTTCAGTTTTCTGATTTAATGAACCCTGGCAAAATGTGAGGTGCTGGGCAGGTCATTCTCCATGAGCAAGTAGTGGAGGTGGGTGCAGGAGAGGCATATTGCCACGTGTTTCTGGGAGCAGGGGCTGGCTCCTGGACTTCCCTGCAGAGGGAGAAGAAGGTTGTGCTCCGAGGGCCCTGTTCAGGGAGAGCTGAGTGTTTGCGGAGTTGTTCACTTATAACCTGAAAAGGAAAAACTGAGCTGAACTGAGCCAAATGCTTGATTAAATCCTAGAGCTTCATGGGAGCAAACTTTACTTCTTTTATGAGATCATACGCTTCTTCCCTGAAGTATTTGAATTTCCTGTAATAATAGTTTCAAACACTGTAAACCTAGCTATTTTTGTATGTATTAGCTTGTTGTTATTGAGTACACAGGTGCAACAAACTCCTTGGGGACCTCCAGGGATCTAATACCCTTCTCAGTTTCTTTAATGCCTGGTGGTGAGCTTTCATGATAACCACGACAAGGGGTGTAACTGTGGTTTAACCCCAGGTGGCAACCAGGACCATGCAGCTCTTCACTCAGTCCCCAACCCCACAGTGGGACAGGGGAAGAGAATTGGGGAAAAAAGGAAACCTTGTGGGTTGAGATAAAGACAGGTTAATATAACAGTAATGGAAGAGAAGATAATACTAACAATAATGATAAAATAATATACAAAATGAGTGATGCAGTACAGTTGCTCACCACCCGATGATTGATTGCCCATCCCATCCCAAGCAGCAATTGCAGATTCCTGTCCCCCAGCCAACCCCCATTCATATACTGAGTATGACGTCCATGGTGTCCATGGTATGGAATATTCCTTTGGCCAGCTTGTCCTGTCTGTGTGCCCTCTCAGCTTCTATGGGAAGCAGAAAAAGACAATATAAGCATTATCTAGCAACAATTAAAACAATACGTGTTATCAACATTATTCTTATACTAAATCCAAAACACAGCAACTACTGAGAAAATTAACTCTGTCCCAGCTGAAACTAGGACAGCACTGATCACGAGGAGGAGCTGCTTCTTTCTGACCTTGTGATACCATTTCTGTGTGTGATCAGTGCAGTTTGTCAGAGAGTACTCCTGACTAACCAAAGGGTAAGAGAAGACTCTAGTGTCACAGTTTAGGCTGGGCTGTCACTAAATGCACAACAGAGTGTCCCTTTCCCTTCCCAGAAGGGAAAGGAAGAGAGAATAAAGGAGAGAGATTTACAGGTTAAAAAGAAAAAATAGTAACATTGATGAGAAAATAGTGAAATATATACAAAACCAATATGGAGCTCCTAGGATGATGATCACGTCCCTGGCATGCACTGGGAAAATCCCAGAATGGACTAAGTGGAAGACAGGAACTGGATTCAGGAACTCATGAATAGGGATTAAAGGCAGGCAAACAGAGTCCTCCTCAGATGTCAGCCACTGAGGAAAGAGACTGACCGTTTGATGCCTCAGCTTTATACTGAGCATGATGCAGATGGGATGTAACACCCCCTTGGTCAGTTTTGGGTCACCTCTCCTGTCCCCTCCTCCCAAGAGGTGCAACCCTGCTACACTCTTCTGTTTCCCACGCCCCAGCTTTGTGCGTAACAAAGTTAGCTGACTTTGGTTGTTACAGCAATAAGTACAGGCAAGAGCCTCTCTGCACACCATTCCTGGGTATTCACTATAAACATCAGATGTTATCGCTCCGGGAGCAGACATTGTCTGAAAAACATACTGTTAGTTCCAGGGAGTGAGTTAGTTACCAGATACTTAACTGAAAAGATTACTGAAAAGAGAATTGGTTTTGTTCTATCTCAAGCCAGGACGTTCCACTCCTTAGTCCATACTATTTACGTCATGTTCGGGTCACTACTGCTTGTTGTCTTCAAATATATATACAGAACACTAATTTATGATTTGTCTTTCTACACAAAAGTTCATTCAGTTCATTTAGTCCATGATTGCAGATTTCCATCTGTAGGTTGCTGTGGCAGTCCGTAAGGGCAGAATAAATGGCATAAAATTTACTGTGGGTCGTGCCTATGGGTAGCATGTCCACCTTGAAGAGGTTGCTGGACACCACTTGATGGAGCTGGCTCTGGTTTCATCACCACTATGTGATCCTGACAAGCACTTACTGAACACTGTCAGTATTATGTAGCAATTAACATCATACAACTCAAACCTGAGAATTCTCACCCAGGGTTAAATTTCTTTGAGGTACACATTGGACTTCTCCATTCCTGAGCATCACCCACCAAATACATCCAGATCCTTGAGCAAAAACAGTCCCACGAATGGGTTTGCCTTTGCCTAAAGTGGGAAAAACCCAAACAGTTTTCCCCAGCATGTTCCTTTCATGGACGACAGAGACTTTATCCCCTTCTGCAGTATGTAAAAGGTCTGATTTAACAAGACCAGCTTGATTGACGGATCCCCTGGTGTTAACCAACCAGGTGGCTAGTGCTAAATGCTTGTCCCAATTTTTAAAGGTTCCAACACCTATTGCTTTCAGGGTAGTTTTTAATAGTCCATTGTATCACTCAGTTTTCCCAGAAGCTGGGAAAAGGGGCTGCATGACAGGGGATATGGTATACCCACTCAATACCATGTTCTGTGGTGCATTTACATGTAAGATTGTTTTTAAAATGAGTCCTATTGTCCAACTCAATTCTGTCTGAAGCACCACGCGGCCACAGAACTTACTTTTCAAGCCCCAGGATAGTATTCTGGGTGGTAGCATGGGGCACGGCGTAGGTTTCCAACCATCCGGTGCTTCCTTCCACCATTGTAAGCTCATAGCACTTACCCTGGTGGGTTTGAGGGAGTGTGAAATAGTCCGTTTGCCAGGCCACCCCATACTTACATTTTGGCTATCATCCCCCATACCACAAAGATTTTGACCATTTGGCTTGCTTGATTGCAGCACGTATTTCACAATCATGGGTAACCTGTGCAACAGCATCCATACCTCAGTCATGAGCCCATTTATATGATGCATCCCTTCCTTGATGTCCTGATGTGTCAGGAGCCTACTGACCTAAAAACAGTTCACCCCTAGCAGTCCCACCACAGAAGGGTCATCTGAAAGACCGGATAATGTAGACAGCTATGTGATGTCCTCAGTCTCCACAACTGGTATTCCAAAAGCCCACTGTGATACCCTTTTGGGTCTTTAAAATACTCTCTCCTGAGGTAGTCTATGCCAAGGATGCCTGGAGCGTCTGGGCCAGTCACAATGGGGTGATTCTCCCATTTATTCCCAGTTAGACTCACTTTGGCCTCCAATACAGACAGTTCTTGAGATCTTCACCATCACTCCAGTAATAATGACGGATTTTGCCCCTTTAGAATTTGATGGCAAGTGTCCACCAGGGCTTTATATTTTAGTGGCTCTCACGTGCTAGGTCATTGAATCCACGCAGTCCAATAAGCTCCGTTGTCCCTTTCCTCCTCCTGGCTGGAGAGGGGACACCTCTCATACTGAGCATAGATTAACAGATGCGTTCACACAACTTGTGTAGCTATCAACAAATGAGTTTATAGTTGAACTGGAGAACTGCTCGCTGTAGTGCTCCATTGGTGCTTACATCTCTGGCCAGGTTTCCTGACTGCCTGGCTTGTCTACTAGTGAAGTCTATGGTATTGGCCCCATTATCCCAGGACTGCCATAGGTGCTCAAAACACATCAGGGGTAGTGCAGAGCAGCGTGGGGAGGTGCTACTGTTGGTCATTTGGCTCCTGGGTAGTAGTGAATTGGGAAATGAGAATCTTTGTCCGTGGGAAAGTTTTGTCCGTGGAAAACCTTGTTCATTTGGGTTGGATAGAGGAGAAGACTTTGGCAGTAGTATGTCATGGCTCTTCATGATTTGAGGGAATGATAGGAGCAAAAATGGTAAAGGAGAGGAAGCGGAATGCGGACTGAAAGCAACTCCAAGGTGAACACTCTGACTAAAGAGACACTGGTTACTCATGGGGTGAACTAATGGAGTCATCTCTGGGCGTCGTGGACGGGGCTGGGAGAATGTTGGTAGTCCTAGGAGGAAACGCTGAACAAACTGCTCAGTCTCTGTCAGCATCCCTCTCTTGCAGAAAGCCTGAGCGCCGCTCCTTCCGTGCCTACACTGCTGTGCTTTATATTGATCCCAGAATGAGGATCTTCATAAATGGACACAAAGTACAAACCAAACGACTTTCATGCTGCCTGTACAAGCCGAGGTGAGTGTTGGACCCAAAGTCTGCAGACGCGTGAGACCTTTTGGGGTTTCCTTACAGAAAAGGTTTAGCGTTTTTCTCTCCAGGTGTATCTTGCATAATTCCACGTTACAGCCACAGAAACAGATCATAAGAGAATGTGATGTGGTATTAACATCATGGGAAAAGGGGTAGATAGTGAAAAACCTAATGCCTTTGAAAATCGCATGAGTAATTTGTGCAATTTGGCTCCCTTTCAGGGCAAACAAATTAAGATACTGGTTGTTCAAAATGCCATATCCATACAAAACTGTTCTTTTTTTTGTTCTTTTTTTTTGTTTTTTTTTTTTTTTTTTTTTTTCGTAAAGTAGGACAAGAAAATACATCTGGTGGGTGTTAGAATTATTGAAAAGAAACTAGACTGATCACTCTGAAACAGTTGCTTTGAAATTAACTTTTATGTGTAGCTGATCTAGGTTTGAATAGAGTTTGGGAAATACCTTTCCCTAAATTCCTTTGAAATTCCCTTAGACAAAAAATTTGACAGTGAGCTGGGGTGGGCTGCCAGTTGGCTTAACAGGGACTGGAAAAGGTTATAAGGATGGGAGAAGAAAGGAAAGCATGTATTTAGGTTTGCCCAAGGCAACATGGTAATGGTCTTCTGTCCCTGGGAGCACAGGCTACATTCTAGATAACATAACATGATTCGTCTTAGTAAAATAGTAGTAATTATAAAATTATTTGAGGATTTGAGGATTGTTTTAATTTAGCATTTCAGATTGCAGTAGTGTTTCAATAGTATGGGCCCACTATCAACCTGTTGCCTACTTTAACTAACTGGAATCCAATGCCATGCCACTGATTGCTGACCCAAGAGCCTGGCCACTTTTCAGCTTAAAGCATGGTCTGTCTGTCAAGCTTGTACTTCATAGAATCATAGAATGGTTAGAATTGGAAGGGGCCTTAAAGATCATTGGGTTACACTGACCCTACCCTGGGCAGGGTCACCTCCCACCGGACCAGGTCACTCAAAGCCCTGTCCAACCTGGCCTTGAAACCCCTCCAGGGATGGGGCAGCCACAGCTTCTCTGGCCAACCTGGGCCAGGCTCTCACCACCCTCGCAGCAAAGAATTTCTGCCTGAGATCTCATCTCAATCTTCCCTCTTTCAGTGTAAACCATTACGCCGCCTCCTATCGCTACACTCTCTGATAAAAAGTGTCTCTCCACCTTTTTTGTAGGCCCCCTTTAGGTCCTAAAAGATTGCTATAAGATCTCCCTGGAGCCTTCTTTTCTTCAACCCCAACTCTCTCAGCCTGTCCTCATAGGCAAGGTACAAAACAAGGTAAAAAACAAGTAAAAATCCTTTAGGCTACTATGAAGTTTTCCTTTCCCAAGGATGAAATTAGAAAAATTCTATAAAGATACTGGGCAGTATTTCAACAACAAAATATCAAAATGGTGATAATCTTCACCTATTGGTACGTTGATTTCCAGATGTCTGATACTCCAAGAATCTTCTCCCAAGACACTATTATTTCTTCTCTAACATTTTCATGCCTTTCTGCTACTAAATGTTCTTTATTTCCCTCTATTATTTTTACTTCTCCTCTGGCTTCCACTTAAACAACTTACCAATTATAATAAGAAACAATGAGATATAGTGCTATGTAATCTGCTTTAATGGATTTAACTGAGGTGCTTACAAAAATTTAAGTTAATAACAGAAAAGCTTACAAGTTACAGAAAAATCATTGAATAGTCTGGGTTGGAAGGGACCTTTCAGATCATCTAGTCCAACCATCAACCTAACTCTGATAAAACCCATCACTAAACCATGTCTCTAGGCATTGTGTCAGCCCATCTTTTAAATACCTCCAGGGATGGTGCCTCAACCACTGCCCTGGGATGCCTGTTCCAAGGCTTAATAACCCTTTCAATGGAAACATTTTTCCTAATATCCAATCTGAACCTCCCCTGGCACAACTTGAGGCCGTTTCCTCTTGTCCCATCGCCTGTTCCTTGGAAGAAGAGACCGACCCCCCCTGGCTACACCCTCCTTTCAGGGAGTTGGAGAGAGCGAGAAGGTCTCCCCTCAGCCTCCTTTTCTCCAGGCTGAACACCCCCAGCTCCCTCAGCCTCTCCTCACGAGACTTGTGCTCCAGACCCCTCACCAGCTTCATTGCCCTTCTCTGGACTCGCTCCAGAGTGGAAGGAGTGAGTGGAAACTCACTCTTTTACCTTCACACGCTTGAGCAGAGCTTAGTCTGCCCTGGGTGGCTCTTTCTCATGGCAAAATAAGTAAATTGGTCCATTCTGAGAGTGGAATTACTTTGCTTTTATAGCTATAGGTGATTTTTTTTCTCTCTGAACCTTCTGAAAAGGGTTGCCTTATTCCCTGGATTTTCTCTTCAGAGGTGGAGACAGTGTTCTGCAGATTAATACTGCTCCCCTGCACTTGTACAGCGACTCTGGTTTCTGTGGGGGCACACGGGAGGGTGTAGCGCCGTTAGGCCGTTCCTGTAGAGCAGTCAGTGTGGCACTGATGCTCAGCTCTTTAGCGTAGTTTTTTTTGGCAGAGCCCCACTGGCCTAGGCCAGGTTGCTGTTGAACTTTCCTGGTCCAGCAAAGGGATGGGTAACAGGCCTTGGTGTGTACTTAAGGGCTCTTTGCTAGTCTTTGGGGAAGTGTCATGAAGCCTGAGCCAGGTGTTAATTTTATTCATGTCCTCCTGATAAAGGCCTGTGAACTACTGTAAGGGAATGCCATTCATCTGTCCATATGGAGACACCTCTGTCTGTCCATATCACGGTTTTATACGAAAGTCTGTTATAAACCAGCCTGGCATGCAAAGGACAGACCATTACCTGATGGTGAGTTGACAAACAACTCCAGATTGCGGTCTTTTTACATACTTCTTGGTGAATTTTAGGCCAAGTGTCTTTCTGTCTGATGCTTTTATGCCTTACGTTGGCCATTGGTAGATACAGCCATCAGCTTGTCTCTCTACCTTGTGGTCTACTTCAAAATCTGCTCAGGAGGATTGCCTTCAGGAGGTGGTGGTTCCCCTGCTACTGTAGGGCTGTAGGTGAGATTGCCTTCATCTCTGAAGGAAAAGCTGGTACCGGGGCTTGTCTGCAGGTTAATGTGTTGGTGTTAGAGAACAAAGAATGGAAATCCATCATGGGCTGTAGGGTATTTAAGTGCCTTTACTGAAAATTGAGGTTTTGCAGCTGTTGAAGTGTTCTTTGTCAGGAGTAACCGCTTGTCTCCTGAGCAGGGCACTTGTTATCCTTTTGTCATCTGCCCTTTCTGGAAGCTATCTTTCTGTGAGCAAAGGTTTCTCCATACTGTTCTCTGACATCCTGGTGGCAGAGGCAGATTGGTTTTCTGCAGATCCTTCACCAGTGATGGCAGGTGTGATACCACAGTGCCAGCCTCCCTGGGAATGGCTTGTGTCTCCTGAAGGATTCCTTCCTTCTCTTCCCTCCTGCAGTAACTATTCAAGCTTGTTTAGCAGCATGAGCTGTGCAGATAGAAGTAACCAGGCCTTGTGCAAGGCTGTCCCTTCACAAGGGCACTCCAAGGCAATTGTAATGAACCTCTTGAAGTTGGGAGAGTGTCTTTTACTGTCGTATCCTGCAGACTTCTTATCTGTCTGGCCTGTTTCTGTATGTCCTGCTAGATACGGTCTTCCAGACCACTTGAATGGGTGCTTTTCTGACTACGACTGAAGTAATTTGGTGTTGGAAAAGAAAGTGAAACAGGAGGGTGGGCATGGTGATGGCCCACGGTGTCTATCTGGGTGCTTTGGCTAAATTCTGGAGGGGTTTATTTTTTCATAAAGACTTCTTTGGGATGGGGTTTTCCTCTCAGTACATCCAAAACCTTGTGTTTTAAGGCAGTTTGAGTTCCTGCAGGCTCTGATCACCTTTCTTGGTGTCATCTCTCTCTTCTTTCCCAATTACGTGCCTCTGCACAGAAGTGATGCATACTCATGAACTTCTGCCTCGTATACACACCTGTCTCCTTCACTCTGCAGGAGTCACTCAGATTGTGATCTGCATTTGTCCACTGCAACTCCAGCCAGTTTACAAGGCTGTCAGTCAGATGTGTAGCATACAGAAATATCCTGGAACTCGAGGCTCCATTCAGAGAGTTGCTCTGCCACTTGGAGGATGTGAGCTAGCCCTGAGTGGAGGTGGGCACTCTCAGACTGCACTTGTGGGCAGCTGTTTGCAGGAGAAATCAGTAATGGGAGGTTTTTGAGTAGAAATATATATATATATATATATTCACTCCTCCTTTCTGCTTCTGAGGAAGTTATTCCGCTTAACCTTGGGATTTCCTCCAAGAATATGGATATATTTTGCCCCTACCAGCAGAAAGTGGGTATTGTGGCTGCATCTACTACTAAAGCATCTCTGTTTTAAAACATTTCTATGTAACTGCATCCAAAAGTGCCCAGTTCCTGATATGTAAACCTCCTTCTCCATTTATTGAATCTATTGAGCAGAGTGGAGTAGCATGTGGAGACCTTATTCTGTCATACAGTAATGAAATATTGGTTTGACCTTACTGCTGAGTTTGCTGATTAATAAGTTTTGATCATCACAGGATGTACAAATATACTTCAAACCGTTTCAAGACCCGTGCAGAGCAAGAAGTGAAGAAAGCAGAGCACATGGCAAGGATAGGTGAGTCTTCAGGGTATGCATGCATCCTGATTTTGCTGTAGTGAAGGAGACAACTGAAAGAGGCTGCCTTGCTGGGTATGAAGTTGCCTGCTTCTGTGATCATTATGGTTGCTCAGGAAATTAGTTAATACAGTGAATACAGATGACCCAGACTTACTTCCATGCAATAGAAGGAACGTATATTGTTCCCTAAGACCACTTCCTCTGGGGAATACATGTACAGAATAACTCCTGGAGTCACAGTTGTCTGCCCTTGCTCCATCTAAACCCTGGCTATGCTGCTGCCCTGTTACCCCACAGTTCTCTCACCTTTTGCACATCATGAGCTTTTGGTTCTGTTCTCCTTCTGCTCCTTCCCTGTTGAGGCAGTTGTTCAAAATATAGATTTTTAATCTGTTACTTGATGCAAAAGAGGTTGATCTGGGTGTACAAGGGAGTCCTGTTTCTTGGGGTTTTTTTCCCCTTCAGGGCATACCTTTTGTCCATCTAGTCTTCCCTTTCTATTCTGTACTTCTCAGGAGAAACCCAATTTGAAATTTGAATTGGATATTCACCATATAGAAATTATGCAACCATATAAATATAGCATGTAACTTCAATGAATTTGAACAAATTTAACATACAAAGCGCTCTCCCTAACCCCTGATGGGGAAATGCTGTAGTGAAGGAGTAATCTTGGAAGCTGTAAGACATGTTGACCTACATCTTCTGGTAGGTTTCATAAATCAACTTCACAAATCAGTCAGAGGCAGGTGTCCTCTCTCCCTGTGTAAGAGCTCTTCTGGGCACCCATGTCTATGAGTGCAGGTCAGGTACGCAAGTGGTGGTGCCACCACGTTCAGCCTGTGCAGAGTCATTGAGGGCAACATCATCTTGGCCCTGCCCAAAGCAAAACAGCAAAATGAAATTGTGTAAATTGATTACTTTGTTCCCTGTTCCTCCTCTGTGAATTACAACCTAATAAGATAGGCTTGAAACTATGAACTTTAAGCAGGTTTTATCCCATGCCTCAGTCCTCATAGATTAATTTATTTCTTATATTGAGTCCTATAGCCAGAGCCGGTGTTCAGCATGCACTTGCATTGCCTCCAGGAAGGTGCAAATAGCTTAGTCCATATGCAAAATAGCATAGTCTATGAGGCCTTTATGATGTTTAAAAGGTGAGCTTTAAGTGTCTTGTCATTGAAGAATACTGCCATTCCGTGTCCCACTGCTAATAACAGATACCATTGACACGGAAACATGCATGCTGAGCAAAGGGCTTTGAACGTGGTGGTAAAAACTCACAGCACATCTCAGACTGTTTTCTGCAAGATTTGATCGCACGAAGCCTCCAGAACTAAAATGATCTTGTAGAATTAGCCTCAGCTTCAGTGGCACAGATCTCAGTTCTTTGCTTCTAGGAAAATGAATTTAATCTGTAACAACCAAGTTCTCTTGTTCTTTTGTTGTTAGAAAAGATTAATTCTTCACCATGTCCAGCATATGTTTTCTCTTGAGGATGCACACTGCTCTTAGGAGGGCAAACAAACAGAAAATGTGAGGAGTTACATGGGTGTCCAGTACTGAAAGTCATTAACAGCGATCTTCTGCACTGGATATTAGTATGGAGTATTTTAGTGTCCCCAGTGACTTGCTTGGCAGTACCATGGGTGTGCTGTGCCTGTTGTCCCCTGGGAGGATGCGAATGTGGATTCTAGCTGCCATATGTTGCTTGTCCCACTTAGGGCATGCATTTTTGCCCATTAGGGCCTCAACCCTCAGACTTGTAACTGAATCCTTCCCCATCAGGCATGTTCAGTCGTGCCTTCTCAGTTGTCAGTGTGTTAGTGGAGCAGGTTTGACCCGTGTCTTTATGGGTCACCGCTATGTTCTTCCTTCTAGACACAGCTGCGTTTAGCCCACTGGCTTCTACCATACGAGCTTTGATTTAAATGGACCAAACATTTTAGGCAGTCTCCAAACTGCTAAACTTGATGATGATGACTTGATGATGAGGTTGGTCACACAGTGCAGTTCTGCTGTGATGTGCTTAGTAAACTGCTGTGAACCTCGGAGCGTGCTTCTGTGGGAATTAGTGGAACAAAACTCAAACATAACACTGCATAGAAAAGAAGTGTGTTTTTTATTGTAATGGTCCAAGTCAATTGACTGTGCCCACTTACATTCCTGTACACCAAAAAAGTGTATTTTCAGCAAGTAATGCTGACCATAGCATGGAGGACGGTGTACACTGGTTATCAAGCACCAGCTACAGTGTCTGGATTCCTTCTGGCTGGCAACTGAGCGCTGCCTTTTGAGAGATCCTAAGAGCCAATTGCTATCTTGTCATCTTCTTGCTTACTTCATCCTCCGCAAATCTTGGTCAAGGCTGCTCCTCCACTCTTGTGTTTCCTTGTTTAGGGTATCTCACAGCTGCAGTTTGTCTCCCTGTTGGGAGAGAGGTGGCTTGTAGGGTGTGCTGCTGCCCTGCTGTGACACAGTGCCAGCCTGCTGCTCGCCTTGCTGTGAGCCACGCCATCCCTCAGCACACACCAGTTGTGTTCCCAAATTGTATCTGTGCCCCTCAGCCCATGCCACTTCTCAGCCCACGCTTTATCATTTCTTCAAGTCATCTTGCACGTACCCGTTTCCATTCATACTCCATTTGTACCAGCCTCTTTCTGTTAAAAATGTCCACAGTTCCTGAAGGCTGTGGTGTGGCTGCGGCCTCTTTCAGAAGTTTCCATGCCCAGGTGCGAGCACGGGGAGCTGTGTCTCTGACCTCCCCTGCCTACGCAGGACGTTACTGGCCAATCCATGGTCACCCCTGTGGAGCTTGTGGGATGGAGGAGTCACTCCAGTTCTCATACAGCTGTAAGCAGAACAGGCTTCAGACCTGAAAGTGGACATGAGAGGGCTGTAGCCACTCATGCTACAGCTTTTGGATGGAGAGCAGGCAGATGCAAAGTGCATGGTGGTAATTTAGCAAAGCATCTTGTGTCTCCATTTTAGGAAGGAATCTCCTCACTGAAAATGAAACTTATTTGAACGAATCTTAAACAGTATGAGGGGGATGTGTACCTATTGCCAGGCAGGCTTGTTGGTAGTCTGGGAGAGAGGCAAAAGAGTGGAATTTTCTTTTTAAGTGGCAAATTTTGTGCATGCAAAGATCAGGTGTAGCGGTAGGTTTTCAGAACATTGTGTGCAATTTTGTGTGTAACACAGATTTGTCTTGTTCCAGCCAAAATTTACCAGTTATCAAAGACAAAAGCATTTCTAAGAGTATCCCTTTCCCTTCATCTCTGCAAGAAAATGGCCTCTTTGTAACTCCTTTTCAAGCCTGAGCTCAGTCTTCATTTTGTGAGAGCCTTTTTCTGCCTTCACGCTTCTGGGCAGAGCAGGCAGGGCCGCTTGGAATCTTACTCTTTCCAGTTTCTTGCTAACTTCTTTATGAATCCTTCATTTAAACACACTTTTGCAGAGTTTAGCCCTGCTATTACGCCAGTGTTGACTGCAACTGCTGAGCTTAGGGATGGTGTGTCGGTGGTGCCCTCTTGTGTGTAAGGTTTTACTCTGTGCCTTTTTTTATTACCTTTGTACCCTCGTACGTGCCATCCCAGCAAAGGTTCTCTGGAATTCGGTCTCCTCGGGTGAATGCCTTATGAGATGCTGTCTGTACTGAATGGTCTACATCTTCTTCTTCCCTGTGTGTTTCAGCGGAGGAGAAGGCTCGTGAGGCAGAGAGCAAAGCCCGTGCCCTCGAGCTGCGCCTGGGAGGGGATCTCACACGGGAGTCCAGGGTGAGCCTTGCGCTTCGGCAGCACCTCGCGGTTCGGGCTCTGGGGGCTGGGGCTGCTCAGCAGGCAGTGGTGTCACCCAGCGTGTGGGTTAAGCAGGTGACGACCGAAGTCGGTGGGAAGTTGTGAGCAGCATTGTGTAGTCTCATCGCTGCCGGATGCCCTTCAGCACCCCCGTGAGGTTTCCATCCCAGGCAGGAGGCTGACATTCCCCTGCCCACAACCTGCAGTGTGTCCTAGGAAGGCAGTCCCTAGCGCCCAGGCACTTACTTTGATGTTGGACTCTGCAGAAGAGGCCAGGGGAATGTGAGGTTTTTTGGACAGAAGTAAAATTGGGTGCTTTTTGGCTGCTCCACCTCTCTGCCTGCACTGCTGGCTCCGAAGCATTTGGCCAGGGATTTTGGAGAGGGGCTGTTTGCTCCCTCCCCGCAGGGCTCTGGCTCTGGATGGGGGCAGGACTGAGACCCAGCCTGCAGCCAGGTGGTCAGAGGGCTTGCGGGGAAGCTGGGTGAGCCAGCAAGCCAGACCAGCTTAAAATCACTATACTTCCTACTAGCATCTGATGGAAAGAACTGTATCCAAGTACCCTGGCTGTTTCCCTGTGCCTCCATTGCTTCTCGTTTCAGGTACCTTAGACCTTTAGTTGCATTTTCACATTTTCTTCCAAACAATTGTGTAGCTGTTTAAAGAACCCAGCAGCAAGTGCTGCCCTAAATGGAAAGGCATGCTGATTGTCAGCCTCCATCATGAATTCTTTACATTTAAAACATTTCTGAGATCTTCTTGAAGGGGGAAGAAATCATAAAAGTGAATTAATTTCATGAATTTCACAGCATCAGTTTTACTGTTTGCAGGTGATGCTACGTCAAGTCCAAAACTCGGCAATAACCATGCGCCGGGAGGCTGATGTCAAGAAAAGGATGAAGGAGGCAAAGCAACGGTGAGTGCAGGGTGGTTCAGAGCTCTGGTTTTCCCAGGCTGTTCATTCCATGTGCTCAGATGTCTCCCCTACTTTGCTTGTGTGGTGGAGGGAGCAGCTCAGCTCAGAGCTGAAGTATCTGGGGGCGTTCTGTACGCCCCGGCTGCTGAACCAGAGGGACTGAGTTTGCTCTTCTGGCTGCTTCTGCTATTCCCTTCTTACTTGCTAAAAGACATCTTTAGATTTAGCTTGTTTTCTGTAGATGTTTACTTGGTTTTCGTGTCAGCTTTTTTCACTCTTTTGCTTTTTCTTCTGCAGGTAAGATTCAGGGGGCAAACAAATGTTAGAAAGTTACAGTGAAACGACTTTTAGAGTCGTAGGGATGTTTTCTAAAAACTTACTGAGTTCTGTTCAAGTCAGTGCTGTGAAATCCCACGACATTGTTCTAACTTAGCTCTGGGTGCAATTAACCTTGCTACCAGCGTACTCACAGGAATATTTAACTCTTTGCATAGATATGTGGGGGTTTTTTTACAAATTTTCATATGCATTTCACAAATGAAGTTGTAACCAGAAACAAATGCTCTTAAAACAAATACTGAGTCTGGGAAAGGTAGAGATTTGTATATACCAAGTCTCCATTCCCACCTAGTTGGTTTGCATGCTAGTTTGCTTGGCTGTTTAGGTCAGAACTATACCAGACTTGTTGCCAGAGATAGTTCTAATGTATCTTAAGATGCTAAAAATAAATAAATACAGCTTTAATTTAAAAGGGCTAAAGCTGTGATCCGAAGAACGGAGAAACTGTTGGGAGAAGCAGTTCTCTTCAACTTCTGTGTACTTTTTCACACACAGCTTGTCTTTTAATTCTTGCTTTTGGTGACATTAGTGCACAAGGTAAAATTTTTTAAACGGTCTCCTGGCCTTTTGCCAATTGCAAAACACGTTTTCTTTTTAAAAAGCTGAATAACAAACGAAGAACTTGGACAATACGAGTTTGTTTAAAAATAGCTTCTACGTGCCCTTTACTGACTCGTTGGAAATGCCACATTCCAAGTTTTCTTAAGCGCTTCTTTCTGTTTAAATCTGAGAAGGCTACATCAGCTGTTCTGGAAGAATACCTCAACTTGTCATGTCAAAAGCTTATCTGTAGACAGGTTTCAAATACATGATGATGAAGAAAATAGATGTGACAGGTAACCAGCAGCAGAGGAAAAGCCTTTTGTGTGGACTCTGCCCGTGTGTGCTCCCAGGTGCTCAGCCAGTTCTCAGCAGGGGTATGACTTTCTCTGCCACTGGATTCATCACTGGTAATCAGAGACAGCTCAGAGGATCAGGCTATTCTATAATCATGTACTTTATCCAGAAAACAGAAGAAATTCCTGAAAAATGTGTATAATAGGAAACCTTCCATACGTAACAATTTCTGTAGCCTCTCAGAAAACTCTTGACTTATAGAGAATGTTCTATGACAGTTTTCTGCTGTTTCTCTGGTGCTGGGTGCCTCAATGAAAGAAATGCTTTCTGGTTTCCAAAGCCTTTACAAGGTCAGGTTATAAATCTAGCAGATAGGACAGATACTGAAGTCCTAGTAATAAAACCCTGTATTTTTGGCCCACCACTTAATTTTCCATGCTTTGGATGATAATTTGACTTCCTGTCCCTCTGATGGAGGTGCCCTTCCTATTTTGTAGGTGAGCGCACATTGTTACTTGAAATTTAAGGCTCTACATCCTTTTCCAGAAGTCAGAAAAAGAATTAATCCCTGAGATGCGTGCATTGCCACACCTACTCATGCTCTCAAATAGCAGTTGTCCACCTGGATGAGCTGAGACCAAAAGGGTAATGTCAGTGTTCTTGGCTGCTGAAAGCTGCTATAGCAGGTTGCTTCCCATTAACTTACTTTAGAGTCATCTGTTTTAAGGCAAGCTGTGTTACAGGGTACATCTGTATGGGGAAGAGAATGGCTTTAAACAAAAAACTAATATGAAATGAATGTATTTCAGGGATTTATTTTGAAGTGCTTGACTGTTAAGAAAGACCTACCTCTTATATCTGCAGTGCTCGTGCATGCACAGCTCAGGTTCTTTTCGTATCTGACACTACAGTCAATGGATCAGTTGAAAGAGTTTCGCTATCTTCAACTGATCGCTTAAGGAGAAATTCCTAATTGGGCTAAAGCACATAAGTGCTAAGAATTTGCTCTGGGAGGAAAAATAAGGGAGGTCAAAAATGAGAGGGGTGGTTAGGACAGTGGTATAGACTATTTCTTTCAATAGTTAAAAGGTTGGACCTCATGTTTGATGATACCTTCAGCCTGAAACTGAGGATCCTTACTGTGAAAAATCCTCAGCATGGATTTCATGGAAGCTGTTGAACCTCCTTAATTTAGTTTGTTAAAAAACAGTAGTTCTGTTTGTGAGATACAGGGATTTTGTTGGATTTATGATGCAAAGGCTTTTATCATGTGAGGCTTTCTGCATCACAGAAGATACAATTCCTAATAATCAAAGATTCCAATTTGGAAATCACATGTGATAACAAATGTACTTGAGACCAATTCTCGTTGAAGTCATCGGCTGCGTAGATAAAGTAGAAATCACGTGACTTCCTATGCTGTCATTTCCAGAAAAAAATCTCTGCTTGGGCTGTGCGTTGTATCTTCCAGCTTTTGAACTTAGAGTAATAGCATTGTACAACTTGTAACTACAAGAAGTTTTCCAGAACCTGAATTTCAAGACTGTAGCTTTATATCAAAATGCTAATTTTTGTGCTTTATCTAACATAGAGATCTGCATCTGGAAAATACAAACCAAAATAGCATTGGAGAGGACCGGTCTGTACCTAACAGTACTTTGATAAAACTGGTTAACTGTAATGTTTTGAACAAGCAAATCTGAAATAAAAGCCAGAATCCATTCCTGAAGGAGAAAGCATATCCAAATGAAAAATTAACTGGACAGATACTGTCGAGCCTGAATTAATGTCTGTATTGCATAGTTTCTGTATTTTGTTCATCTTTAATTGTAATGCACATTCAACAAATTCTTCTTGGATTTCAGAAATAGCAGACTACAGGATAGGTGTTAGTGAACCCATAATGCTCAAAGGTGGTGGATTTCTGTACCCTCTGTTTAATGACAGCAAACATTTAGTTTGATTTTCAACATTTCTGAGGCTCTGTTTCATTCTTTCACAGGGCACTGAAGGAACCCAAAGAACTGAATTTTATTTTTGGTGTGAATATTGAGCACCGTGAATTGGATGGCATGTTCATTTATAACTGCAGTCGTCTCATAAAGATGTATGAGAAGGTGGGCCCACAGCTGGAGGGTGGCATGTGAGTTCCTGGATATTTTTCAGCAATCTTTTTGCTTAAGCCTGGCATGTTCCTACATAGAACTTAGGCTGTGCAACAACCTTGTTCCGCATTAATTGTTCTTCATGAGCATGAGGCTTACTCATTTTGTCAGCCATTAGTTTGGACTCTGACAAACAAGTTATATTTAATATTCCCTAATATTTCCCTGGTTTCTCAATATAGAGAGTTCTCTACACAGATTTTGGTCATACCTGCAGCAGTATGAGGCTTTTGTGCTTCATGTTGGTATTTGGGGTTGATGGATACAGGTAGCAACACTGCCTCATTCTAGGGACAGGGAGAATAGGTCCTGAAGGCAAATACAAACATTTGAGCCCGCCTTACTTTTTGCATGCCAGCTCAAGTCTAATTTAGAAAGCTGATAAATTAAAACCAGTCCTGCTGCAGGAATGGGTTGGGTGTGTGTAATCTGCTATTTTCAGTATTGTTTCTCTGAACAATGATGTGGTAGTTTAATGATGTTTGTGACTGTGTGTCCCTCTTCCAGGGCGTGTGGTGGAGTGGTAGGTGTGGTGGATGTGCCCTATTTGGTTCTAGAGCCAACCCATAATAAACAAGACTTCGCTGATGCCAAAGAGTATCGACACCTGCTGAAGGCCATGGGAGAGCATTTGGCTCAGTATTGGAAGGATGTCGCTATAGGTAACGAGGCTTCACAATTACCAGGGGCTGGAAGTGGAAACTTTGGTGGCAGGAGGACAGCCAAGAGTGCAGGTAGTGATTTTTGTTGTAATGGCTCCATACTGAGCAGGGGCTTGTTTGTTTTCCAGCCCAGAGAGGTATCATCAAGTTCTGGGATGAATTTGGTTATTTGTCAGCAAAGTGGAACCAGCCTCCATCTAGTGAACTGCGCTACAAACGCCGGAGAGCCATGGAGATCCCTACCACAATTCAGTGCGGTGCGTCCAGCCAGGCTGTGATCAGGAGGCTGGTCCTCCCTGGGGAAGTGCTGCAGTTGGGGAGCAGCTAAATGGGAAGGAGATTTGAGATGAGCTTTGCTATCATTATCCCCTTCTAGGGCTTGTCTCCTTCTGTGAGTTACCTTTGTCTGCACTTGGTGGTACACTTAGGAATCTTAAGCCAAGATGTCTTTCCTGTGCAGTTACTAACCATTATGTTCTTCAGGTGCCATTACAGAATGGGGCAGGTGTGGCCAGTAGCAGTGTTGAGAATGGGCTTAGAACAGGAACTGGCCAAAGCCACCCATCCCGATGCTGGAATAAGATCTGAAACTTCCCTGTAGGCGATGGAAAGTGGCCAAATGGAAAGTGTGTATTCTGATGCACTGGCCTGCTAATAGGTTCTAGCTGTGAGCACAGGAGGGAACCATTTAGTCAGCTTTCAAATTTAATGGAAGTTCTCTTCTGTGCACCTGTAAACAGCCCTGGCTAAACCCTTCCTGCGGTAAGGAAAATCTCAACACAACCACTTTGTCTCTTAGTAGAGGGACACCAAACTCTCTCAACCTCATTTTCCCCACAGGACTTGGGGATGAGGATGTAGCAAGGAATGCGAGGGCAGCCTTGTGGAATTATTTTGCAAGGCTGTCCTGCCTTGACAGTACTCTCAGCCCTTTTCAAGTTCCTCCCAAAGAGAAGGGGCTTTCCTGTCATTCTTCTTGTCTCCTGCTGTTGACATCCTTCCAGAACCTAATTTAAGAACATTTTCATTTTCTTGGCAAAATTTGTTTTTTTTTAAGCTATTGATTTCCTGGGAGGCCAGCAGTGCTCTGGAAGCCAAATCTGTCTTCCTGGTTCATCTAATTTTTTTTTTTTTTTTTTTTAAGTGGATAAATCTCTGACTTATTTTGTGTTGATATCAGTAGGAGACAGCCTGACTTTGGAGATGAGCAGTGAATCCAGGGACTGGCTGTTCAGTTTGGTTTGTATGTGCTGTCATTGCAGCAGTGAGTGTGAGGTCTTCTAGTGTCAGCTCATGCCAGGTTTCATCACGTTCTTGTTCTGGATGCCTTATACAAGATTTAAGGTCTTCCTCCAAGCATTTTGTGAGCATGAAGAAAGAATTGACTTAGTATATCCTGTGGCTGTCTCACTCTTTTTGGCCAGTAGTCTTAATGTCGTTGGATATACTTTGGAAATTGGTGGGGTCCTGGGTATTAAATGGGCTTGAGAAGTGCTATGGAAAATGATGATTTTTGTTGCTCAGGCTCTATATTTCTGACTTGCAAATTGTTTGTCTAACAGATGTATGTCTGAAATGGCGGACTCTCCCATTCCAGCTGAGCTCAGTGGAGAAGAATTACCCTGATAGCTGGGTGTGCTCTATGAACCCTGATCCTGAACAAGACAGGTAAGAATCAGTTAATATAAAGACTTTTATGCAGCATGCCATATCTGCACACTTTTTTTTTAATTTATTTTCTTTCTTTCTGGTTATCTGTTCTTTGAGAACAATTGGAGGGGATAGGTAGTAATTCTCTACCTTTAAGCTGTGCTCACAGTCAGTGAAAAGCAGTGATGATGTGTGTATTTGGAGCTGACATGTTGGTGGGCATTTGTGCAATATACAAATTGCAGCGTGCACCCTCAGCAAGTTTGTAGATGGTACTAAGCTGAGGGGTGGCTGAGGTGCCAGAGGGTTGTGCATCCTTCCAGAGGAGGGTGGACAGGCTGGAGAAACAGGCAAACAGGAACTTCACGAGGTTCAACCAGAGGAAGTGCAAAGTCCTGCCCCTGGAGAGGAGCAAGCCCAGGAAGGAGGACACAGCCTGGAGCAGAGAAGAGCCCAGGGGATCTCATCACTGTACATAAATACCTGAAGGCAGGCTGCAAAGAGGACAGAGCCTGGTTCTTCCCAGTGGTGCCCAGTGGCAGGACCAGAGGCCCTGGGTACAAGGTGGAACACAGGAGGTTCCCTCTGCACATCAGGAAGCACTTTTTTCCCTGTGAGGGTGACTGAGCCCTGGCACAGGATGCCCAGGGAGGTTGTGCAGCCTCCATCCTGGAGATACTCCAGGACATGATCCTGGGCAACCCATTCCAAGTGGCCCTGCCTGAGCAGGGGATTGGACCAGATGACCTTCAGGGGCCCCTCTAACCTCAACCAGTGATTTGGTTAAATTAAGTTCCTTTATGGTTTTTCTGCACTGCCACTGGAAACACAATTGTAGCCTTAGTTTATGCATATTAATTTTAATGTAGTAGCATAGACAGCAACTGAAGAATAGTCGTGAGTGCAGGCTGAAAGCGCTATGTGCAATTGTCCTTATTGCTACTGTAGCTCCAACCCATTGGACACGCAAACTGCAGCAACATCTCTGAGTTGCAGTGAGCCCAAGAATGATGTTTTGCACACTTGAGGGAGCAAAACATCAATTCGTTTACCAGCAGTGTGTTTCACAGTTACAAACTTTAGGTAAAATCTAGTAGTTTATTTGAATGAGGAAAACTATTGCTCCAGGCTGCTACTCTATGAAGAGAGACGCTGCTAGAAGTTGATTCTTGTCCTAATTGTAAAATTAGGGAAGCTGCTTGGCTTTAATTGAGGTGCTTTGGCTCAGTGCTTACAGACAAAGTGCTTAAAGACAATTCAGGTGGTAACTTTTAATTGGAATAAAAAATTTAACATCTCTGGCTGAAAAGGCTACAAAGAAGTGTTGATTTGGAAAGTATTGATTTTCTGACTTCTTCCTTTTGGCACTTGTCATTGGAAGGATACCGATGCCACCTTCCCTGTCGCTCTATGTATTTTTGCCCTGGTGTGGGGCTATGAAGAGTGTGATTGTGCTGAGGATGTCCTCCGACTAAACTTCTGGGGCAGGGGTGAATCTGCAAGCCCAAGGAGAGGCTGCTTGCTCCTCTAGCCTCCCGGCTGGAAGCAGGAGCAAGGCTGGGAAGGTGTTGCTGGTAGACACACACAAACACAGATAGACCATGTGTATGTGCACACGCGGCCATGCAGATCAGCACAGGTGGACACGCACAGCACTCACGCAAACCACACCAGCGGCCTCAGCCTTTTCCCTCTCAGCTGATCAGGGTGAAGGAACACTAGTGGAAATAATCATGTCTGTATCTGGCCACTGGATCCCTTCCCTCTGGTTACTTGCACTGGGATAGATGAGCCCAGAGATTGAGGGGTAAAGGACACAGATAACATGTGCACCCTACACATCTCCCAGTGTCTCACTTTGGGCATGCTGTCCATCCTATAAAGCATCTGGATCCTTGCTCTTCATACATACCTGTTCATACAGCCCAGGTGCTGTTGTTGCTTTTGCTACCAGCTTGCTGCTCACCACGACCTTCACAGCAGACCTGCTCCCCGCCAGCCAGTGCCCAAACTTTTTTACTGCAAGGGATTACTCCTTCCCAGTGACAAGCCTTCACACTTGTCTGTTGGCCCATTCCTCCTGCCTGCCTAGTTGTTTCCAAATGACAGAGGTGTGGCTGTCCAACTCTTCATTGCTATCAGTGTGGTGAAACAAAATAATTTATAGCCTACTGTAAGAGACATTTTCTCCTCCTGGCTAGAGGCACCCACAGGTCTGCCTACACTCCCATACCCATCTCCAGCAGTCGGGCAGGGCTCCCCGGTCCTTCCAGGAGTCAGCTCCTGCAAGTTTACCCTTCGCCACCCTCTTGCCTTGCTCCCAGGCCACCTCCTCGCTGGCTTGTCTGGCCCAACATATGCTGTGAATCGCATGTTCATGTGCATGCCGGCAGTCACTGCAGCTGCTGCCACCCAGGCACACAGGCCTCTGCAACCAGTGGTCCCACTCCAGCTGCTGGTACTCAGACCCCCATACACACGTGCATATGCAGAATAGAGCCCCTCACCCAGCAAAATAGTTTAACATGGAATTTAGTACAAAGACAAGTGTACTGACCAGCCAGCTGTTTATGTACAACTGGTCCTTTTTAGCCTTCTGTTTCTCTGTTTTCCCATGTTTGCTTCTCCCCCAAATCATCTCTAGCTCTTCCTCTACCTGCCTTTGGTTCCTCCCATTGGCTGGACTGGGGGCTGAGGCTGCCCTGGGACAGTCCTGGCAGGAGCCCAAACAGGGTATCTGGTCCTCTAAGTACCTAATTTGCATTCCCTGAGCTGCTTTCGGGCCTCTGGGCTTGTGGAAATGGGCCTTGGATGGGCTGGTGGCTCCTGGGATGGCCTAGGAGTAGCTGGGGAAGGGTGTTACTCAGGTTCCCCTACTTGCCATTGTCTTTGTGCTCTTTTGTGTATGTGCAGAGGAGCTTTTTTATCATGTAACCCATCAGGAACTTGATTTACTAATGAAAGACTTTAATTTTGTATTTGCAATACCTTTAAAATTTGGAGGGGTTTAGATACATTTCATGTGAGGAGACGTTGGGATGTTGGTTGGAGCAAATTAGCGTTGCCTTTAGTGTGCACACACATGGTGGTGTCCCACATCCCCCTTGCAGAGAGGTGGGACAGGGCAAGTGAAGTGCTTTGGACAGGTGATCCAAAGTTCTGATCATTTCAGCTTCTTTGAAAGGATCTCGGGAGTCTTACTTTGGGAGGATAAATGACTAGAATGTTTTTGGACTGAGTAGCCTTATGTGCGCTTTCCAGCAGTGAGTTGCAGTCCTTTCTCGGTACAAGGCAGAAGGTTTTCTACAGAAGTTACACTAGCACTCCCCTGGCTTGGTTAATGCCAGTAGAAAGAAGGACTTCCTTGCAGTCACTGCATTTCTGAACTTCCCTTCCAAGTGCTCTACTGTCTGATGTTTCTTGCTGTGTCCTCATGCCATGGGTTTGCACACCATCAGCTCTGTGCCTTGATCATGTGCCCTAGCTGTTCCATTCCAGGAATTTGTACTGTCTGAGGAAGGACTGAGGATCTGGGAAGAGTTGCTGTTGCCATCACGGGTGAGGGGCCTCAAGCTTGTGCGCCATGAGGGTCTGTGAAGAGTCTCATCCAGCCAAGTTGAAGACGAAGCACTGTCAGAGTTGATGATCGGTCTCTCTCCTGGCATCAGAACACCATGTGGTGGCTTTGGCTGCCTCAGCATTGACTGCGTGCACTGAGCTGTTCCCCACCCTTCTGATTTGTCCACCTACACCTCAGTTCCTGCTGGTAGCACGTTGTCCCAGATCATGAGAACTGGATGCCCTTCCCCATCTCTGTCATGTAAAGCAGTTGCCCCTTCTGTTGCCACAGTCAACACTAAGCGGGACCATCACTTACTTTGTCACAGAGAAGGCAGTGTTTCTGTACGTCTTTTCAGAGTCAGGCTCTTGTCACTTTTCATACCTAAAATCCAGTTGGTCTTAAACAGCGTTTGGACTGGCCATTGAAACACCAGCTGAAGATGACTCTCTGGCTCAGAGCTCCTTGAGCATCGGCAAAACCTTGGTGCTGAAGTTGCAGACTATTCTGACATCGAAGACAATTCCTTTTTTCCTGACTTACTGTCTCTAGTGGTGCGATCTGTAGTTTTGAATGTCATGAGTATTCTGAATTTGTTCCCAATGGCAGAACTAACAGGTGCTTTCATACTTTCCCGTGCTGTAAGATACAGCCTAATGTTTTGAGCCTCAATCCATGCAGCGGCATAGGAGATGACATTTCTCTGCTGGGAAACCTGTGTATGGTGCCACTTGTTCACCTTTATCTTTGGGAATTGCAGCCTTGGTGTCAAGCAGTCATTTTGCAGTTAGGACAGAAATTTCTTAGCCGAGGAATATTCAGTCTATAAAAAACACCCCTGCAGTGCTTTGGCTGAGAAGAGGCTGATGGAGAAACTGCTGCTTGTGCTCCTTTCCACTGACAAAGCAGATCACAGTATGTATCTTGGACACTGGGGGATACCCCTTCAGTTGGCGGATTCAGGATCAGAGATCTTGATAAAATCATCTCTCATCAGCCTCTTGGAGCTCTGTGTGAACCACAATGAGAGCGGGGTCCTCCCTTGATCTGTAAGATCAAACTTGCAGGAAGTTTTTGACAGCTTGGCTCCAAAGCAGCGTAGGAGTCAGACAGATCTCTTGCATTGTGCAAGAGTTGTTTTTTATATCTCACATCATCCTGCATGCCTTTGCCCTGAAGGGGTTGATCCTGGTGTGTCTCTCCATGACTCAGTTCTGTGACAGGGGATGAGCCTGGGAACCCTTCAGTCCCCTTTTGCAGTCTTGAGGGCCAGCTGCTCAGCCAGAGGTTTGAAGATGATCCCAAGCCACTTCCATGTGTTTCTTACCTGCGTTTTCCTTCAGGAGGATACTCACCACTGTTTTATAGGCCACGAGCTGAATAGGATGGCAAAAGCAAATGTTTAAAGGATATTGCAAAGGAAAACTTTGTGGCCTTGGGCCGCAAGGCAAAGTGCATCTTCTGTTGGAAAGCTCATGTAAACAATGTCTTAATTACAGGTTAGTGGTAGTAAGCTTTCCTTTCTGAATGGAAAGTAAGTCTGTAAAAAGAAGAATTGATCTGAAGACATAAGCGGATAGGAAGGAAAACTGCTGTAGAAGTCCAGAGTAGAGAAACAGTACAGAAAACCAGTTCCAGCTGTTCCTAAGCTTTGTGTAGCTCCTGGGCTCTGAATTGGTAATTCCCAGCATAAATGGCTTGTTTTTTACCAATCCTGTTGTGGTTTAACGCCAGCCAGCAACTAGGACCATGCCTTGCTCTCTCCCTGCCTCAGTAGGGTAGAGAGAAAAGGAGGGGAAAGGAAAAAACCTTGTGGGTTGAGATGAATAGAATTTTTTTTGAGATTGTGGCTGCTGTGGAAAGAAAAGTGGTTTTACTGCTGCATTTGGGATGGGATCTGGGGACAGTATTGCGTGTGTGAGACAGCACGTTCTGCTGTTGCTGAGGTTGTCTTGCACTCCCTTTGTGCTAGGTGTGAAGCTGCAGAACAGAAGCAGAAGGTACCACTGGGAACCTTGAAGAAAGACTTGAAATCACAGGAGGAAAAGCAGAAACAACTATCAGAGAAAATCCGCCAGCAGCAGGAAAAGCTGGAAGCTCTGCAGGTAAATCTGGAGGTCTCCAGCTAAGCACAGCAGGTTTGAGGGACCTCCTTGTGCAAATGCCTGATGCCGAGTCATGTCTGTCTCTGCCCCTAATGCCACCTGTGTTCATTCATTGGCTACGGGTTGTTTGAATAACAGAAAACAAGCATTTCAGCTTGCATTTCACTTTCTGCTAGGAAAATGGGAGTGACTGCTGGTATTCGGATGGAGGGGTGTCTCTTGAAGGACACAGAACACACATTCTTCTTAGAATTGTTTATTTTAAACTGGAAAACTTGTTTTCTGGGCTGGGTTCAGGTAGGCCCTGGTGGCTTTTATAGATGGCATTTCTGATTAATTTTTTTATTTTTCAAATAGAAAACCACTCCAATTCGATCTCAAGCTGACTTAAAGAAACTGCCTCTGGAAGCGTCCACGCGGCCTGCAGGGGAGGTAAATGGGATGCTGTGGGCTTTGTGCTCTTCTGTGCAATCCTTAGCTGTTCTGAAAAGCAGTGCCCAACTCTTCTGTCCTTTCTCTCTCTGTACCCTCATTCACCCAGTCACAGACCCGACCTCAGCGCCCACGCTCTCCTCCTTTACCTGATGTAATCAAGAACGCTCCCAGCAGACCACCACCACCTACGCCTCTTCCCAAGTCCACCAGTCAGCTGAAAAAGACCTCTTCGGCTTGGCCAAACATCAGCACTCCCAAACTGGCAAGCATCCTCTCCAAGGAGGAGGCCAGCACTTCCAGGACACACCAGCACACTGTGGCAGCTGGAAAGTCTAACAGCACTTTAAAAACTCTTGCCAAACCAAGTACAACGACGAAACCAGCCTCTTCTGCCCTGCAGAACCCCAAAAGCTCACGTGAGACATCCAATACAAAAGCTGCCAAGATCACGGCACTAAAGAAATCTGCCACTGTCAAATCCCCACAGGTAAGACTTGATGGGATAAAACCTGTCAGCTCCTTACCCAGTGTTGTGCATAACCTGTCACATGGGATTTGCCCTGTAGTCCCTGCGCAGTGCAAGATAACTTTTGCTTTACTTTTGGGTTAGGGCACCTTTCTACACTCCTCATGAATACTTTTTTCATCTCTTTCCTGCTAGACTAGGTTGTTTCCCTGGGGAGGGGGGGGGTGGGAAAAGTAGAGTGGTGGGGTGAGCGTTTGCATGATCATGTAGCACCTTCTAAAACCTTATGGAAAAGCTAATTAACTACCAAACTAAATACTGGATACTGAGCTTTTTTTTTTTTTTTTTAACTTGGCTGAAGGAAATTTTAGGTTGGTAGCATGCTGGAATTGTAGCTAGTGCTTGTTTTGCTTCCTACAGGCCTCCAGCACTCGGAAGAGGACCTTGAACAATACAGAGGATGGGTCTGAGGAGGAGGGGGAATACAAGAAGGAGAGGACAAAACGGGGCAAATTTGTGGCAGTGAAAGAAGAGAGGAAGGATTCCGGTGAGGTGGTGGTTGAGGTAGAGTGCACTGGTTTCCTCAGCAGAAGGTGTTTTGTCAAGTGTTTATAATCTTGTTGGGAGGCAGCTAATCTGAGCTCTCTCTGCTCACAGCTCACAGACAGCGCTGGGGAAGAAGAGCTAGCAGAACTGAAGAAAGCTCAGAAAGGTGAGAAATGAACCCTTGAACCCAGTATCTAACACAGTGTAAAAGAACTGTTGCAGAACTCGACTCACTGGTTAAACGTGTGGTTTCATTAATGAGCTTTTTAAAATAAGAATTAGTGTAAATTTGGGTCCCAGACCCAAATTAGATGAGTTAACATCTAACTCATGTGAGTTGGATGACTCTAACTCACATGAAACATTTTTGGTCAGGAACCCCTTGATCAGACAGGAGGCAATTGTTGTGTGGGAAGAATCTGAGGGCTGTGTTGTCGTGTTAATGGGTGTGATGCTTGGCTGCGTGATGTAGACTGATGTCATGCTCACCCTTCCTAACTGGATGGATCGTGGAGCTACGTTAGCTGGGAAATGCTGAGACCTGCTGTGCTGCTGTGAGAGGAGAGGGGTTGAGACATCCCCAGGAAAAATGGTAGCCAGGATGGTATTGTACCTGCCACAGACCAGGGCATTTCTTCAGCTTGTTCCCAAGCAGCTGTCTGGAAAGTGACCCTCTAGGAATATGCAGCAAATGCTCCTACTAGCAAATGTGAGCCTGGAAAGCCCATGTCAAACAGCTTGGAGTATGGGAGAAATGTCTGAAAATGCCATATATTTTCTTTGCATCTTCAATGTTTCCAAGTAGGAGTTGAACCTGTGCAACAGTAGTGTTTTTATGGTTTACATACCATCTGAAGGGATTGTCACGGGTTTAGGTCTGCTCCCTGCTGAGGGTGGCTGTCTTCTCTGGAGCTCACGCAGAATGTGCTCTTTGGCATCTGAATATTTGCAAACATCTTTACTGTCATCCTCCTTGCAGATAAAGGGCTGCATGTGGAAGTGCGTGTGAACAGGGAGTGGTTCACAGGTCGTGTCACAGCTGTGGAAATGGGCAAGCATGCAGTACGCTGGAAGGTGAAGTTTGATTATGTTCCTACAGACACCACACCACGGGATCGCTGGTAACTATCTCTAGCTACTGGATTTTGGAGGCTTCTTTTGCTCTTGGGAGGAAGACCTCCATTTTACTTCCATAGATGCTGAAGACATGTTGCAGTCATGTCAGGGAGCGTTTGTGTGCTCAGGACTGTCCAGTCCAGAATGAGCATGACAGACTCCATACAGTCTGCCCATCGCTTTGATGTGATGCTCCTGTGGATGCAGCTGGTGTGTAATCTAGAGGTCTCAGAGTGAAGCTGTGTACAGGTTCTGATGAAGCTGTTAGCAGTGTTTCAGGTATGGCCAATGTAGAAAAAAAAATATCTGACTTCATATCTTTTTTTTTTTTTTTTCCCAGGGTAGAGAAGGGCAGTGAGGATGTGAGGTTGATGAAGCCTCCCTCTCCTGAGTACCAGGCTCCAGATACGCAGCAGAAAGAGGAGGTTGTTGGGGTTGAACCTTCTACCTCAGACTGTGTCAGAATTGAGCCAGACACCACTGGTCCCAGCAGCAGCCAAGAAACAGTAGACTTACTAGTCCAGATCCTTCGGTGGGTTCACTGCAGTTCTTGTGAGCTGCTGAAGTCTGACTGCTTTAGTCTTTTAAACTCCCAATTCTGGCTTTGTGTTTTTCTTTCCTGCATAGAAATTGCTTGCGGTACTTCTTACCTCCGAATTTTCCTATCTCCAAGAAGGAGCTGAGTTCCATGAGCTCAGAAGGGTTGTTGGCATTTCCGTTGGTGAGTTCAGTATTTCTAGAAAAGTAAGTTTGGGATTTTGCCCCGCACACGTTCCATTATTATGGCAAGGGTCCATCCATCCTCTTGATGCGCGATCACCCTCTTCAAAGGATTCTTTGGGTCCTTAGCAGACTAATGTAGCTGAGAAAAAGAATGAGAGCCTCTGAAATATGCCTTAGGTCTTTTGACAGTTGTCTGAGAACTTTTTAATTACCATACATCTGTGTGGGAAAGCTGTTGGCGGCTACTATCCTAATTTTTTGGCCATTGTTGTGAAGCTTTTAAAAAACAGAGGCCAGGCTAGAGGCTTGGAAAAATAGAATGTAGGTATACCTGTTTGGTTTGCCCCCAGCCTTACAAATCTAACTTAGTCTGATGGGGGAGAACATGGAAGCCGACCCTCTCACATTTCTCCAGGTGAGCAGGCTGACCACCTGCAAGTCATCTGTACATCTTGAGGCTTTTGGTGTGGGCTTCATTTATTAAAACATGCTGTATCCTTAATCTGAGGTTAGGCAGCTTTTGTTGCAGTTCTGGTCTTTGAGGAATGTGAAAACCCGTGTGACTTTTGTGCTGCCTGCAGTAGGCAAATCAGAAATGTAAATGTGAGCATAGTAATGAGGTGGGCAGGCAGGGGCGCGGTGTTTGGCAGGTGGTAGTTTCAGTCATGGGGTGCCAGTAGCTGGACTCTTCTACAAGCTGCAAGTGCTGGGATTTTCTTGATGCTCAGTGCTTCTTCTTAACGTATCATCTGTTGTGTTCCGTCTTTTACAGAAAGAATATTTCAAACAATATGAGGTAGGTCTGCAGAACTTGTGCAATTCATATCAGACACGCGCCGATGCTCGGGCCAAAGCCTGTGAAGAAAACCTTCGCAACGCGGAGAGAAAGCTGAAGGAAACGGAGGAGAAACTGCAGAAGCTGAGGACTAACATCGTGGCCCTTCTACAGAAAGTGCAGGAGGTGGGTGAGGAAGGGCTGTGAAACCAGAGCTGCCCCATGAGTAGCAACCTTCCCCTGGTCCGGACCCTTCCAGGCACTTGGGATGTTTTAATGGCTCAGACTGTGAGAAGCAGCTGCTGTCACTGCCCATCTCTTGGGATCCAGGCCTTGGGGATCCTAATGAGAGTTAATTTTCACAGATGGATTGTTCATGGCACATGCATAGTGCACGACTTCTATTTATTTTCTGCTTTGAAACATGGGCTGCAGGAGAATTTGCCTGGGCATAGGCAGTGTTCTGTACGCAATTTCTGCTCCATTCTTGGGCAGAAAGGTGCTGCTGGATTCTGAACCCCATGTATACAAATGCAAACCTTTAAACAAATAGTAGTTAGAATTAAAAAAATTATGGTGAAATCTATTTATTAGTTATGCTATTAACTACAAAATTAAAATGGCAAATCAATATTTAAATAAAAGCTTTAAATAAATTAAAAAAAAGCTACTTTAAATAAAATTAAGATGACTCAGTGGAAAAGCTACTGAAAGCAGATGAAAGCAGTTGCTCCCTACTAGGAAAATGTGTGTTAAAGCTATAAAAAAAACCCTGACCAGACCCTGATAAGCACAATAAATCTATTGCTTGAGTGCGTTGTTTGAGTATCGAATACTGGATGGTTTCCAGGTGTTGTCCATCAGACTCTGACAAGGAAAGCTGGTGGAGCTTTCACAGTGGATGTCAGGAGCTGGAGAGTGCTGGAAGTCAGGGCGTAAACACTGGCCAGGACAGATGTTGGAGGGGCTGCTCTGCTGCTGTGTCTCGTCTGTTCTTGCACTGTTCTTCGTGATTCACTTTTCTTGTGCTTTCGGTTTCAGGACATTGATATTAATACAGATGATGAACTGGATGCTTATATCGAGGACTTGATCACGAAAGGAGATTGAGCAGCCCCAGTAGAAGTCCTGGAGAAGTGCAGAGGAGCTGGTTGCTGTGACGGGAGATGTGGATTCCTGCAATGGAGGACGATGGCAGCTGATGAGGAGAGACGGTTTTTAGTACTTACGTTGTCTTGGTGTACAACTTGTTCTCGTGACTTTACATGAAAAAGACATTTGTGCTGTTGGCAGGAAAAATTTTTAACATTGTAGTTCTTTGAATCTCTTCCTTTTCTTTATAAATATTTATTTTTAAAAGACTCTGCCTGATATGATGGGAGGGTTGCTGTTTGTTTTTAGTGAGGTAAAAGTGAGTACCCTTTTTGCATCTGGGGTATATTCATATGCTAACCCTCGAAGACCAGAACATCCTGCCTGGCAGGTTGCCTCAAGAAAGAACCTGGCAGCAACTTAAAAATAAGCCTTGAGTTGTGGAAGAGGAGGTCAGGACTTAGACTTCAAAGATACTGAGCTTGGGCTAGAGAAAGGCAAGTCAGGAATTTGAGCTACATGGAGGAGATCAAAACACAGTCTCTGCGAGAGGGTGAGTGGAGGGGATGGAATCGTGGTGGTTTGAGGGGGTTGGGTGTACAGGAGTGAGGTTACCAAGTTGTCACCATGCTAAGGTTCAGAGGCTGAGGATTCTTTTAGAAGAGGATGGCCTCCTAGGCTGCTCACAGTGGGTTGTGATCACCAGAGGGAGAAAGTTGGATCTCAGATTCTTTTCTAGCGGTCACCATATTGCACACTTTTGCTGCTGTTTCTCTGAGACATAATTGCAATGGCAGAAGAACTCCTCAACCAGCTGAAAATAAAGTGACCCTCTGTTCTGTTGTCACTCCCTCAGGTTTGCGTTGCTTTGATCAACTTGCTCTTCCAGGTAATTTTTTTAGAGTGCTGGAATTTGGAGCCTTGCATCACTGAGTCACATCTGACCCTGGGTCATCAGCAAGGACAATGCCTTTCTTTCATCCTCCCAGCTGGAGGCTGCACTACAGCTCCTGGCAGACCACTTGTGGCCAAGGTGACTCAGTTTGAGTTTGCTGGCTACCACCTTCTCAGGTCTGCTAGGACAAGATGTCCATGAACTTGGTGCTCAGAAAACTGAAATCCTCTGCAGCCTGGTGATTCAAAGAAATACAGCGTGACCAAGAGGTGCCCACCTTCAGGAACATCAAATTAAACGGACCATTGGGCTTCTTTTGACAGCTAAACGTGTAATACATGTTTTGCAAAAAAAAATTCCAAATTAAAGATCTGTTGCACAGAAAATATTAAGCATTAATGGTTTATAGTCCTGGAGAACTCCCAAGTTCTGCGTACCACAGGAGAGGGGGAAGACTTTGTAACAGCACCCAGTTAGACCAACTGCTTTCATTCAGGATGTGGGCCTGGACCTCCCAGTATAAATGAAGGCAAGGAGCGTCCCCCCATCCCTGTACTCCTTCCTGGACAGAGAGGCAGTGTTCCTTAGAGGTAGGAGCAAACTCCACCACTCTTGGTTTCCTTACACGTGTTGGAGGTTTTGTTAGTTGTGATGGCACGTTGGCGCTTCAGCTTAAAAGTAATCCTTCTGTAGAAGCTGGGTTTTATATTACAGTGAAAGAAGAGGTCTTTGTGCTTTCTGGGTGGCCAGCACAGAGTCTAAAGAGCCAGATTTCATTAAAATACAGTTCAGAGATGCTGCTTCTTCCAAGCTTTAATTTGTAACACCCAGAGTACATATAACTCCTCCTCACCGAGGAGACCGAGCTCCAGTGTAGGTAAGTCCACACTGTGGGGGGGAATCACGCCCAAAAAGGATGGGCAAGGAGCTCTTTTTGAGGGCTTTTTGAAGCCGGGCAGAGCGGCTGGGCTGTGCCAGGAGCTGGGGGCTGCCGAGGCAGTGGGGGCAGAGCCTGCACCGGCAGATTTAAATGGGGTGTAACCGTGCCGGGACCACTCCTCTCCTTCCCCACAAAAGAGGCCTCTCCGGAGCGCAGTGGCCTGGTCGCTGGGCACTGAGCCAGCAGCAGCGAGTGGGTGCAACCCAGAGTGCCACCTGGGACCTGGTGGCCACCTTGGAGCACCACCACAAGGCACAGGGAGTGGGGAAAGAGCACATAGGGAGGAACTGAAGTTCTGCTAGCTTGACAGGTGAGTCCTGCTGGTCGTCACCACCCCCTCAGAGTTGCTTAGCCATGGTCTCCACCTGGAGGAAGGTCATGCTCTCAACCTTAACCAGAATGGATCTGGGAACCCACACAGAGCTCCCATGGAAGCATGTAGCTGTCCAGGCCATGGGCTGCAGAGAGTGCCAGGACCTTTTACTCGTAACGAGTGGCAGCTATGAGACCTGCTGTGTGAGATGTGAACAGGAGAATGATCTGCTCAGCCTGATGGCAGAGCTAAGGGGGGAAGTCGAAAGGTCTAGGAGCCCCTGTACCCGGCCCAGTTCAGGCTGAATACAGAAGCCTAAATGAAAAGAGTGAATGGAGGCAGGTTCGTGGTCAGGGCAGCAGACGAACTGCCCCCTTGCCCACTTCATCCATCCAGTACCTCTGAAGAACAGATGCGAGGTACTGGATGAGGAAGGCCAGTCGAGTGAGGAAGTAGATGATGGGCACTCTACACCACGGATTCCTCCTCAGTCAAAAAAAGCATAGACCCCGGATCACCATCACACCCACAAGGAGAACAAGACGGGTTATAGTTGGTGACTCTTAGCTGAGGGGGACAGAGGGCCCAATATGCCGGTGGACCCTCGTCAAAGAGAAGTCTGCTGTCTTCCTGGAGCCTGGGTTAAGGATGTCACCAGGAAACTTTCTGGCTTCGTATGATCCTCAGACTATTATCCATTATTGATTTTCCATGTAGGTGGGGAGGAAGCTGCGACTCACAGTCCATGAGCAATAAAAAGAGATTTCAGGGAGTTGGGAGGGTTGGTGAGGGAGTCGTCACAGTTGCGGGCAGTGATGCTGTGAGGAACAGATGGATCCAGTCGATTAATAAATGGCTCTGTGGCTGGTGTCACCACCATAACTTTGGTTTCTTTGACAATGGATTGGCCTATACAGCACCAGGCTTGTTGACATCAAATGGGAGGCACCTCTCTCAAAGGGGGAAGAGGTTCCTTGCCCAAGAGATTGCAGTATTAATTGGCAGGGCTTTAAACTAGATGTGAAGGGGGAGGTGGGGTAATAATATTGGGCTTGTCTGGGACAAGTTGTGGGATATCTCATCAGGGTTAGGGGGACGGGGTGCTAGTAAGGGCCTTCAGCCCATAGCCTTGAGGCAGGCTGGTGATGCTGCTCTGCAGACAGAGTCTTATGGAGAAAAGCCAGCAGTTCCTGAGGTAGTTGAAGTCAACAGAGAAACACCTGTGAGACACATCAAAGGGTGTTCCCCTAGGAAAGTAGCACAGACAACAGCCCAGCTGAAGTGCCTCTACACAAATGCACGCAGCATGAGCAACAAACAGGAGCTGGAAGCTACCGTGCTGCTGGAAACCTATGGCATAGTGGCCATCACTGAAACCTGGTGGGATGAACCCTGTTGAGGGCTACAAGCTGTTTAGGAGGGACAGGCGAGGAAGGATGGGTGGAGGTGTTGCCCTCTGGGTTAAGGAATGGATAGAGTGTAAGGAGATGTCTCTAAAGCCCTCCCTGGGGTCAGATGAAGAGAGTCGAGAGCTTGTGGATGAGGATTGAGGGGCAGGCCACTATGAAGGAATTATTATATTATCAGGCCACCTGATCAGGATGGGGAAGTTAATGAGGCCTTTTACAGTCAGCTCAAAGTAGCCTCACAATCGCAGGCCTTGGTTCCTGTGGGGGACTTCAATCACCCTGATATCTGCTGGAAAGGCTGCACAGCCAGGCATGTACAGTCCAGGAGGTTCCTCCAGTGTATTGATGATAACTTCTTAACTCAGGTGGTGGAGGAACCAACAAGGAGAGGTGTACTACTGGACCTAGTACTGATAACAAAGAGGGACTGGTGGAGGATGTTAAAGTCAGAGGCAGCCTTGGCTGCAGTGATCATGAAAGGATAGAGTTCAGGATCGTGGGTAGCGTGTACAAAACAAGTAGGACTGAAACCTTGGATTTCAGGAGGGCTAACTTCAGCCTCTTCAGGACAATACTTGGAGATATCCCATGTGTTAGGGTTCTAGAAGGTAGGGGGTACTCGAGAGCTGGATGATATTCAAATATCGCTTTCTACAAGCTCAGGATCAGTGCATCCCTAAGAGAAAAAAAATCAGGCAAAGGAAGCAGGAGACCTGCATGGTTGAGCAGAGAGCTTCTGAAAAAGCTCAAGTGGAAGAAGGAAGTTTACACTGAGTGAAAGAAGGGACTGACCATTTGGGACAATTACAAGAATGCCGTTAGAGTATGCAGGGATGAAATGAGGAAAGCCAAGGCCACCTTGGAATTAAACCTGGCAAGGGATGGCAAAGTCAACAAAAAGAGTTTTTTTTCAAGTATATTGGAGGGAAAAAGAAAATGTGGGCCTGCTGTTGAATGAGACGGGTGCCCTGGTGACAGAGGATGCAGAGAAGGCGGAGTTGCTGAATGTCTTCTTTGCTTCAGTTTTTACTGCTCAGGCCAGCCCTCAGGAGTCCCAGACTTTGGAGGTAACAGAAAAAGTCTGGATGAAAGAAGACTTCACCTTGGTTGAGGAAGACCAAGATAGGGAACAGTTAAATAAACTTGATATCCGCAAGTCAATGGGTCCTGATGGGATGCACCCGCAAGTGCTGAGGGAGCTGGCAGAAGTCATTGCTGGGCTGCTCTCCATCATCTTTGAAACGTCCTGAAGAACAGGTGAGGTGCCTGAAGACTGGAGGAAAGCCAATGTCATCCCAGTCTTCAAAAAGGGCAAGAAGGAAGACCTGGGAAACTACAGGCTGCTCAGGATCACCTCCATCCCTGGAAAGATGATGGAGTGGCTTGTTCTGGGTGTCATCTCAAAGCATATGGAGGAAAAGAAAGCTATCAGAAGTAGTCAACACGGATTCACCAAAGGGAAGTAATATCTGACTAACCTGATAGCCTTCTTTGATGGCATGACTAGATGGATAGATGAGGGGAGGGTGGTGGATGTTGTCTATTGACTTCAGCAAGGCTTTTGACACTGTCTCCCACAGCATCCTCATAGGTAAGCCTAGGAAGTGTGGGTTAGATGAATGGACAGTGAGGTGGATTGAAAACTGGCTGAAAGAGCTCAGAGGGTCGTGATTAGTGGCACAGAGGCTCCACCTCTAGTTGGAGGTCTGTAACAAGTGGTGTTCCCTGGGAGTCAGTACTGGGTCCAGTCCTCTTCAATAGTTTCATCAATGACCTGGATGAAGGGGTGGAGTCTACTCTCAGAAAGTTCATTGATGATACAAAACTGGGAGGGGTGGCTGACACCCCAGAAGGCTGTGCCACCATCCAGAAAGACCTGGACAGGCTGGAGAGTTGGACAGAGAGGAACCTGATGAAATTCAACCAGGGCAAGTATAGGGTGCTGCACCTGGGGAGGAATAACCCCCTGCACCAGGACAGGTTGGGGGTGACCTGCTGGAGAGCAGCTCCGAGGAGAAAGACCTGGGAGTCCTGGTGGACAACAGGATGACCATGAGCCAGCAATGTGCCCTTGTGGCCAAGAAGGCCAATGGTTTCCTGGGGGGCATCAGGAAGAGTGTGAGCAGCAGGTGGAGGGAGGTCATCCTGCCCCTCTGCTCTGCCCTGGAGAGGCCCCATCTGGAGCACTGGGACCAGTTCTGGGCTCCCCAGTTCAAGTTCAGTTCTGGGCTCCCTACCTGTAACATTAGGTTTTAGTAACACCTTTGAAAAATGAAGGAACAAAGTAACCTCTGGAAGTCCTGTAGTTACCCTGTGCCAATCAAGTTGTACTCAAAAGCTGGAACACCTTGTTGGGGGCCTTTTCCGGTTGCATGCTTAAAATCTTCAAGGGTGGAGGTTGCACCACTTTTCTGCATTTCCCCCGTCTCCAGTGAGTTTGTTCTTTCCTTGCATCTGAAAAGGGTATGCCTGGTGCAGCTCTGGGGGCTGTTACAGCTGCCTGTTGAAAATCTCACCTGCTGCAGCGTTGGCAGTCAGACCTTCATGCTGCAGCTAAGCCTGTTGATACCATGGCTGTGCTCGGTTCCCTTCATCTTTGTTTCTGCTTCCAGCTGAAATACTAAGAAGTACACGACTTGCATTTTGTACAACATCCCCATCTGTTAGAAGAGCACTTTAAGTCCCTCCTTTACACCCATCATTACAGTGAAGCATTTTGGAAATTCCTCCCACAGCTGTCACCTAGATACTTCATAACACACATATTTCTGTTGGTAAAGTTGCTAATTTATGTATTTAATAATCCCCCTTTCTCAACAGCAAAGCTGCAGCTGCACAGCAGGAGCAGAGGAGACCCTCCTCTAAGCCTGCACTGGAGGGAAGGCTCCAAGAAAGCTCTTCAGCACCCCTTGGGAGGCCTGGGGGACTCTGAACACCAACTACATTAGTGGAATGAGAGACCGGGTACCTGGGGACCCCTGGGAGCCCATGCTGCACGTCCAGAGGCTCCTGTCCTGTGGTTTCAGTGTGTGCCAAAACCAGGTGCTTTGGGCCACTCCACTCCTGAAATGCTCCCTCTTCTCCCTGGGCTGCAGCCCATCGAACAGAACAAATTGTAAATTCACTGTCCCCCCATCCTGGTGGTAGCTCCCTTCTGTGGGGCGCCACCACCCCACAGCCTCTTCTGGTGCAGCCCCAGAAGAGGGCAAGGGTTGTTAATGCCCTTCCAAGGTTGCTGCTGTTACTTGAACCCTAGCAAAGTATCTGAGTTCAGAGGGACATGTTGAGTCATGTAAGTAGAGCAGGACCATGGTGCTGCAGAGCCCATCGCTCTCTGGGAAGGATGAGTCTGGCTCCCAGTGTCAAGGGCAGAAAAAAAACCACCAAAACATCAAAAAACCATACAGAAGCCTTGGCTCAGCCTGGAAGAAGGCAGAACAGGTACCAGTCCGGGGTGTTTGCACGGTGCACTGAGCCCACAGCCCTTGTTTTCTCTGCCTCTTCTTTCTAGGAAGCTGTGGCCACCTGCAGCGAGTGGCGAAGGTGCTGCACTGCTGTGTGCAGGGCTGCCATGCCTGTGGCTGGGTGCCCGTGGGTGCCCACGCTGCATGCACAGGTGATGGCCTGGGCTCTGTAGGCTGCTGCTGGGGACCTGCCACGAGAAGCTGGGCTGGGGCCAGTACCACCATGCTGGCTCCTGTGCCTGCATCCCTGCCTGACCTCAGAGAACACGGCTTTGGTTTTGCTCACCAAGGAATGCAAGGGCAGCTGTGGGGCCTTGTCTGGTGGCCTTGTGCCCACCTGTCATGGTTTGCCCTCAGATGGCAACAAAGAACCTCGGGGCTGTTCTCTTGCTGTCCCCCAAAACAGCTATGAGGGGAGAATCAGAAGAAAAAGGCAAAACTTATGGGTTGGGACAAAGGCCATTTAATAGAACAGCAAAGGGAACAGGAAAACAGTAACGTGGATAGAGGACTATACAGCCATGATGCTCACCAACTGACCTGAGCCTGAACCTGCTCCCGAGCTGTGACTTCCTGCCCCCTCCCCCAGCCAGCTCCCAGCTGGGATGGTATGGAATGGAATGTCACATGGTATAGAATATACCCTGTGTCCCTGCCAGATCCCCGGGAGTATTAACCCTATCCCTGCTGGAACCAGGACACCACCTCACCCAGCGTCGCTCTGGCACTGGGGTCATTCCCCATCTGCCTCTCCTGGGCCACCTTTGAAGCTGCTGGCTCAACTGCCAGATGTGGGCTGCAGTGCTGGACCTCTTGGGCGAGGGCACTGCCACTAGCTCATCAAGTGCCTCTTTGTCTGTTGCAGGAGCTGCCAGCGCCTGGGAAGACAGGACACGTGTGGAGACATCAGCACCTGGTGCTGCCATGTCTCCAGGGAGACATCCCCCTGTGGAAGTGGCATCCCCGGCCCCTGCCAGGGCACACCTACCCTGCCTTTGTTGGTTCTGCTGCCTTTCTTTGGGAGACAAGGGGATAAAGTCTTCCCTTTCCTGCCAGCCGCCAGCTTCTGCTGCAGCTGCAGCTGTCTGGAAGCAGTCCCCATCATCCTGAAAGGGTCTGCTGCTGTCTCCCTGCAGCCGTGAAGACCACACTCAGCACAAGAGGCAGCTCCCGGGGCTGCCTGCACAGTGTGGCCCTTGTCAGCAGCAGGAGCCACCAGCAGCAACTTGTCCCAGGCCCTGCAGGCAGGGGGGCACCCTCTGCCCAGCCCGGGGGGAAGCTGCCAGGGAGCAGCAGTGATGCTGGTGCTGTTTCGCCCTGGGGTGCAGTACCGTGGATACTGGGGGGCAGGTGCTGGCTCTGGGCCACTGACACTCGTGCTTTTGTTTCCCCTCTCTTGTCTTTGTTCCTCTTGAGCCCTCCCAGCTCTGCATGCCCACCACAAGCTCCTGCCCAGACGTACAGACCCAGGGGACAGCTGGAGCAGGCTGGGTGGCTTTTTCTTAAACCCTCTTCCACCCTGCAGCACCTGAGTGCGACCACAAAGAGGTTTCTCACATTCCCCTTGCCCCCACCATCAACCCAGCTCCCTCCTGGAGTGCCGTGGCACAGACATGTCCCTCCGGGGTGCTGGGGGAGGTGGGATGGAGAGGATGTGACAGAGCATTCAGCATAGGGAGCGGTGCTGGGGAAGAGAGCTCAGTTCTACTTGTGCAGCTACTCTGGGACTTGGGACCCAGCTCCCAACTGTTCCTCCCAGGTCCTGCCCCTACCTTGCTGTCCTTTGGCTTAGATGGGGCCACGACCTCAGCACTGTCTGCTCCTGGCAGCCCCCTACTCCTCAGAGCTGCTCAACTGTCTTCAGGCATGGTGCTTGGTGGGGAGGAGGGCTGCTCTTCCCCATTGCATGGGTAGGACCAGCCTCCCATCTCTCAGTTCCCCCAGAACCCATCCTGCAGCATGCTGTAGGTTCAAACCAGCCATTGCCTAGAGATCCTGAGCTTTGAGAGCTGGTTTTGAAGCTGCGCTCACAGGCAGCAGGAGCACAGATACTCTGGATGCATCTTCCAAGTGCAAAGTGGTTGCACGTGGAGCAGAACACTTACAAGGATGCAGAGCTATCTGTTCCTCCTCTGCGCAGGGGCTTGCACCCCAGATCAGGGAAGGCATATGTCCTGGCTGGTGTGGTTACTCCTCACATGGCCCCAGCCTGTCCCCATGCTCACCCTGCACCTGACTAGTCAATGCTCAAGGTTTGTGTGGCCACAAGCCTGGAGGACAGATGGGTCTCACATGGCTTCACCCAGAGCAGGGGCTGTGATGGCTGTGGGAGTGCAGAAGAGCCAGCCCCAGTCTCTTCTGCATGGGTTCTGGCCCTGAGCGTTGCTCCAACCTATCTCTGGGGGAAAGCCCTGGAGGGTGGTGAGGGCAATGACAGAACCCACTCTGTCTCTGGAGTGCAGGATGAGGCCCTGCAGCCCACAGGGGTGGTGTGGGGCAGGTGCCCTAAGGCTGGAGGACAGTGAGGGCATCTTATGCTGGAGTGGGACATGAAAATTGGGGATTCTAGGGAGGGTCTGGAGACAGAGCAGGTGACCGGCACAGACGCAAGCATGCAGGGTCACCTCGAGAGCAGTGGGGCCATGAACGCTTCCCTTTTTTCTGGCCTTCCCTCCAGGGAAAGTGGCACCTGCAGTGGGACGGCTCCCACCTGCCAGCCCCATTGTCGCCATCTCCTCTCTGCTGTGCTTCTGCAGAGGAAGGAGGCTGTGGTGGGTGCTTGCCTCTCCTGGGATTTTCCCCACACCCTCAGCCCTTCCTCAAGGGTCCTCCTTACTGGGGTTCATGTTCCCCTCATGCAACCTGGAGCCATGTCTGTGGCTGCCTCATCCCCCAAAAGTTCTGGTCTGGGGACATTTCAAGGGGAAAGAGAAGTCCACAGCCCTATGGAAGCAAGGTTTGGGCAAGGATAGGGCACTGCTCAGAGCGGGGAATGGATGGGATTTGGCATTTTTTGTCATGCCGCTTGTTAAGTAGTGCTGCCCAGCTGAGCTGAAGGGGAAGGAAGAGCATCAAGAGGTTATGGAGCATGAGCCTGTCCTGGTTTGGTGCTGATGCCCTGGGCAGGGAAAGATGGCAGCTTTCCCCAGGGGCACCCTGGGAGAGCAGCAGCAGGGACTGCTACAGGGAGGGACTCCACCAGGTGCCTGGTGTTAGGCTGCCCTGATGTCCTGTCCACACGTCCCCTGACGAGTGGGCCTGAGGACCTCCTACCTACACCTGTGTTGCCTGGTTCTCCTCTGTCCCCCCTCATACATGGCTCTGAGGGGGATTGAAAACTGGCTGTGCGACAGGACCCAAAGGGTAATGATTAATGGAGCAGGTTCAAGCTGGATGCCTGTAAACAGTGGTGTTCCCCAGGGGTCAATACTTGGTCCAGTACTGTTCAATATATTCATCAGTGACCTGGATGGGGGGACAGAGTGTATCCTCAGCAAGTTTGCTGATGATACCAAACTGGGAGGGGTGGCTGACACCCCAGAGGGCCGTGCTGCCATCCAGCGGGATCTGGACAGGCTGGAGAGCTGGGCAAGGAAGAACCTCATGAGGTTCAACAGGGAAAAGTGTAGGGTCTTGCACCTGGGAAAGAAGAATGTTAGGCATCAATACAGGTTAGGCATGGACCTGCTGGGAACAAGCTCTGAAGAAAAGGATCTGGGGGTCCTGGTAGACAATAGAATGACAATGAGCAAACAGTGTGCTCTTGTAGCCAGGAGGGCCAACGGAATCCTGGGCTGCATAGGGAAGAGTGTGGCCAGCAGGTCAAGGGAGGTCATTCTCCCCCTCTACTCTGCGCTGGTGAGGCCACAACTGGAATACTGTGTCCAGTTCTGGGCTCCCCAGTTCAAGAGGGATAGGGAACTACTGGAGAGAGTCCAGCGTAGGGCTACAAAGATGATTCGAGGACTGGAGCATCTCCCTTATGAGGAGAGGCTGAGAGAGCTGGGACTCTTTAGTCTGGAGAAGAGAAGGCTGAGGGGAGACCTTATTAATGCCTATAAGTATCTCAAGGGCAGACTGAAGGAGGAGGGAACCAGACTCTTTTCAGTGGTTGCCAGTGAGAGGACAAGGGGCAATGGGCACAAGTTGGAACATAAGGGGTTCCACTCGAATATGAGGAAAAACTTTTTCACAGTGAGGGTGACGGAGCCCTGGAACAGGCTGCCCAGGGAGGTCGTGGAGTCCCCTTCATTGGAGATTTTCAAGACCCACCTGGATGCAGTCCTGAGTGGCATGATCTGACATGCTCTGGGTGATCCTGCTTTGGCAGGGGAATTGGACTAGATGATCTCTATGGTCCCTTCCAACTCTAAAAATTCAGTGAAATTCAGTGAAATTCAGTGAAATCCTGTCGTTCTATGTGACTGTGCAGGTCTCTGTTTGGTCTGGGCTCAGCAGGCTGCACCTGCAGAGGTATGTGTGGTTGCCAAGACAAGACAAGAAAAAATCCAGCAGGATTTGCAGAGCTGGGGAAGGAGGGAAGTGCATCCATCCACACATGCAGCACTGCCAAGTGGGACATCTGCTCAGCTCAGACACAGCTTTCTCTAGTGCAACTTCTCTGGTGTGGCAGCATCCCCACCTCGAGCCTTAGCTGGCCCTGTCCCAGCTCCTGCAGTGGCACTATCAGCAGCTGTGGCCTCTGAGAAGCTCAGCCCTTGGAGATGGTCATTAGACTCCATGGAAGGGCTGCCCATTGCCAGCCAGAAAGGGGTGACACATCTGTGGCATTTGAGGAATGAGATACCATCACAGCCCAAAGTAGGACAGGCTCATGCTGACAGAAGAGGTAACTCTTCTACCCAGTGCAATGCTCCAAAGACCCTGTGCTGCCTGCCTGGTGTTGGCTCAGTGGGCAGATACCCAGGGGCCCAGGTTTCACCTCCTTGGACATGGGAAAGGTTTTCCTAGAGGACATCTCCAGCACTAGACTGTACCTGGGGAAAGGCTGGCTCACCTGAGCTCAAGCAAAATGCATCCAGCTCCTGGCATGCTGGGTCCGGCAGACCACTGGGCCCCTCTGGGACAACCACACATGGAGGATGGCAGCGTGCCTGTGTCCTGGCCCAGCTGGCTTGGACAACCCTTATGGAGCCTCTGTCTGGGAGGAAAGGAGCTGAGCGGCTGTACACAGATCGGCTGGGCCCAGAAGGCCAGAGCAGAGGGGGTGCTGCCTGGACGACCGTGAGAGCAGTGGCTTAGAAAGGTGACAGCGGCCATTTGAGAGCCCCTTGGCCGCAGGGAGCCACCGGCAGAGGGGGTGGCACGTCCCCAGGCGGCAGCGGTGAGGGAGGGAGGGCCAGCCTGGGGCCGGTGGCGCAGCATCTGCCCCCGGGCCAGCAAACTGGCAGTCCAGGCCGGACTCCCGCGGGGAGCAGCGCCCGGGCCTGGCACCGCACGGGGGTCCCAGAGCCGGCCCCGCTGCTGCGGGGGGGTGAAATAACACAACACAACCCTGCCCCGGGTAGCAGGGCAGGGGCAGTGTGAAACTCTTCACCTCCTCGGAGCATGACCTCTCCTGCACGCATCACAGCTCCAGATGGTGAAAAAAGACATCTCCATCTTCTCCTAGGGTCCACCTCATCACTCTGGAGCCATGAGAGCTCCAGCAGTGCCCCTGCATTCATGTGCAACAGAGCCCCAGGATGTTCTCAGTGGCACCGACATGTCCTGACCTCCTGCAGTGCCCCACGGCAAACACCTCTGCCCACTCACAAGCTGCAGCAGGTATAGGGCACCCTTCCTGCTTGCCCCACAGCCCCCTGTGACCCTGAGCTGCACAGCATGGCAGCTGAGGCTGAGGAAAGGTTCTGCGGTGTCAGGCACACAGTACAGAGGATGAAGAGGACTCAGAAATGTCCCTGTTGCCCAGGCAGATCCTCTTGCCTGGCTCCCAGGTACTTACTGACCATGGTCCAGGGTTCAGACTGCCCACTTCCCACTATGGGACCAGAATCCCTCCCTTCCCAGTGAGGCAAAAGCCTCTGCTGGGAGCAAGCAGCGCACCGCAGCCCAGCACTCCCTCCCTGCTCCAGGCAGTGCTGCAGCTGGCCACCTGCCACCTCGGGACCAACAAAGGGGAAGCATCTTCTGCAAAGCTCTCCTCAAACAAGGATGTTTTTCTGGTGCATCTGAGAGAAGGAAAAGAAAGAAAAGAAAATTTCTCTGAAATACAGAGACTGTGATCTGTGGGAAACCAGCCCAGCGGAGAGAGAACTTGCTTCTGGAGAACTTGCAGATGCTGCTCACCCTGGGGCTCCCAGAAATCCTGCCTGTTCCCCACTCTCAGCGTGGCTGGGGAAGGGGAGAGTGAGGATGCTTTGTGGGTGCAGTTTCACTGGAGACTTGGCAAGGGGCTCTATTACTGCTGAATGCTGCTAACCAGGGGGTGGCCCAGCACGTCCAGCTAACCCAGATGCGATTTGAAAAGGAAGTCCATGCTCTGAGCTACAGATTCAGCCTCTCCTTCCCTCTTGCCTGAACCAAGTGGTGCTAAGAGCTCCTACCTCTGCTCCAGCACAGGCTCACTCTCCTCCTATGCTCAGCACATGGAGATTGCTTTACAGGAGAAGGCCACCTTCTCCTTATCACCAGGTCCTGCAGGAATAAGGACCTGACAGCTCTTACTAAACACTGGTCAGGACAGAACAAATTTGCTTCTGCCTTTGAGAAAACACAGTAAACATGCAGGTGTCTGCAGAAAGCAGTGGGAGGGACACCTTGCTACCACTCTTCCATTCCTTTGTGCTGAAACAGGGAGGCAAGAGCAGGTTTGGTGCTGCAGGGAGCTGCTGGAGGAAAGCAGGAGATGCTGGTGGGGAGGTGGGAGATAGTGCTTTGTGAGGCCAGGTTGCTCTGGGGCTTGCTTCATCTCCTTCCACCAGACTTCCAAGTCCCACTGGGCCAAGGCTGTGCTCCAGCACGGCAACATCAAGGACACGGTGCAAGGACAGAGTGCCAACATGCCCAGCACAGGGACTCCACAGGCTTCCCACGATGGGTGCTGCTCTGATTCCCTGCCGTGCTCACCGGGAGGCTTTTGGACCTTTTGCTTTCCGCAGCTTCACCCCGTGTGCCTGGCGCTCCCCTCCGGTCCCGCAGCGTGGCCTGCGCTCGCCTTTAAAGGTTTCAGGGGTGGATGTTGGGTGCGTGGGCACCGCACCCCCTCGGGGACCACCATGAATTTTATACTGGAATCCCCTCACGCCCGCCCGCTGCCGCTTCCCCTCCGTCACCCTCGGCAGGAAGCGTCGGGGCTGCTGCCACTGAACGGCTCCCCGCGCCTCCCGGGCGGCTGGGCGGGGGGCGAGCGGGGC
>JAHREE010000569.1:1029519-1046718 GCA_033628505.1 Tringa tobata | reverse complement strand
CCTCAGGGCCGGCAGCGGGGCTGAGGAGGAGGAGGCGGTGGCGGCGGCATCTCCCCTCGGCGCCGGCCCCGGGCCCTCCCTCCGCCGCGGGACTGCGGGGTCGCGGGCGGCGTGGTGCCGCGTTTCTGCGGGCTGTACCCGCGGGGGCTGCGGGGGACGCCACAGCCGGGGGGGGGGGCCCTGAGGGCCAGGGTCGGTCCTGGGCTGCCATACGGCCCTGCCCGGGCCTTGTCGACATCCCCCGGGGTGAGAGGCCTTTTCGGCCTCTGGGACGTTGGTGGGAACATGGCCAGAGCAGCGTGGCTGGAGGCGGGTGGCCGTGGGCTGCAAGCCTGTCCTCGAATCCTGCTCCAAAGCACGCTGCTTTATTAGAAATGACACCTGAATCAGAGATTTTTCTGGCTGGTGGGAGAGGCCGGTGGGAAGCCTGTTCTCCCTGCAGATGAGGAATGCCTGCTCACCTTCCTTCCTTCTGGTAGGACAGAGTGAGATGTGGGGAAGGATTTTAGTCATTGACTTTTGACTCTCCTGCTCCCCTAGGCTGCATCCAGGGAGGAGGAAAGATGTCACTGAAACCATTTACCTATCCCTTGCCTGAAACAAGGTTCCTTCACGCAGGCGGGCTTGTGTACAAATTTAAAATCCGGTACGGCAACTTCAGCAGGTAAGCGTGTGAAAGCCGCAAAGTCCCCCTGGGTGTGATGGCTGCGTGTCGCAGTGAGTGAATACGAGAGACAAAACTCAGGTCTGGGGGCTCCGCTGTCCTGCCTTCTTCCACTGACCAGGAAAGTGGTCACTTAAAACTTTCTGCTGCACTTGCACAGGCTGAACGTTGGCCTGAGAGACTAATTTGAGCTGTATGAAATGCTCTTGTGTCACTGCCACGTGTGGGTTTTGTGCTTCAGTGGAATGAGTAGCTATTTTTACTGGTAGCATTTTGTGATTTTGGAAGCGTTCAACTGAGAAGCTCTAGAGCCTTTGCTGTGGTTTAACCCCAGCCGACAGCTAAGCTCCACATGGCCACTTGCGCAGGGTCCTGCAATGGGGTGAGGGAGAGGCTCAGAAGGGTAGAAGTAAGGATGAAGTGGGTTGAGATACAGACAGTTTAATAAGTAAAGCAAAAGCCGTGTGCACAAACAAAGCAAAATCAGGAAGTCCTTCAGTGCTTCCCATCAGCAGGCGGGTGTTTAATCTCCGGGAAAGCTGGGCTCTAAGAGTTACTTGGGAAGACAAATGCCATAACGCTGAATGTCCCTCCTTCCTCTTTCTTCCCCCATTTTTATGGCTAAGCGTGACGTCCTGTGGTCTGGGATATCCCTTTGGTCAGTTGGTAACTAAAGCACAGGGAAGATGTCAAACAAGTCAAGAGGATGATCTTGTAGAGGTGAAAAAAAGACATGATGGCATTACCCTGGAGGAATCTGCGTGTGTCTGCTGGTCAGGCACACAGAGATGATGGGCAAGTGCTTTTGTGAGTGGGCAAAACCTTGACCAGCTCCCTCAAGTTGCACTGGAGCTTTTCGTTTTAGAGGGGATTCGGAATCCTGGAGGCTGCGCTCTGTAAAAATCACAGAAGTTTGAGCTGCTCTGGAAAAGGAACTGGAGCTGCTTGGGTTTAAGGCTGGTATTCCAAAGGAGGTGCTTCTCGGTTGTGTCCTGCTGAAGGAGTGTTCTGTAGAGCTCAAACTCGGTCTGAAACTTTATGAGTTGTTGCCGTCTCAGCCTCTGATTAATCTTTAAGAACAACAGTATTCCTGAATTTTAGTAAAAACACCTCAAAGCAGTGGCTGAGCATTATCTGGCTTCCTGTGCACATCCTTGAAGGCTGTGCATCATCAACAGACAGCAGTTTGAGGCTGATGCCCCCGGAGGCTTTTGGAAGGTCTTGCAAACTGTTGAGGTTAAATCTCTCCTCAGCGGCAACCACGCAGAAACTAGGACTGAGATCTTTTTGAGTCAGCAAGTGTTCCTGCATCAGAGAAAGAGAGCATGTTGTGCCACCCCCAGACCCCATTTTCATGGCAGTGAGGTTGCAGCGGGGCTGAAATGCCACAGGCAACGACTCGAGCATCTACCTAGAGAGTGGCTTAGAAGTGTGACTGGATTTCCTTCTGCAGTCAGATGTGCACAGGCGGTGCCAGAGCCTGGGTTTACTCTGGAAGTGACTGTTGTTGGCTGCAGAAAAAAGGAGGAGAGTGTGCTATGCACATGACGTCAACTGGGCTGTCTCCAGACCTGAAGCTACATTAAATCTCGTGCCACGCTTGTGTCTTTTTTGTAGGCTTGATCTTTGAAATTCTGTTGCATGACTTTATTTGGGGATGAATTGAAACGTGGTTGTTTCTTTAGCTTTGCTTTTAGCATTTTGCTGGGATAGTGTCAGATCCAGGAGGATTAACGTTCCTCCTTGTTCTGTTGTCGGTGTTGATTTTGGAGAGGAAGGTGCGTTGTGGTGTCGTGTAGTGTTCATAAGACCCTTGAAATGTTGCTGTTGTCTGTGAGCGAGCTCTTTCCCTCAGCTTAATCCCTTTGGAAGCGCTGCCAGTGGTGTGTGTACGTTTCTGAAGAGCCTGCGAGTGTTTGGTCTCCTGAGGGTAAGGAGTGCACGGCATGTGTTGGAGGTTGGCAGTCTGTCATTGCCCCTGCGCATGTCTGACGCTTGCAGCTCCTTGTTATCCTTGAGGAAACAGGACACAAGACTTTTGCAGCATCTTTTGTGTTTCATAATAACTTGTGGAATTGGGTGTGAGCCCATCCAGTCGGACTGTACATCAACATGGTCAAACATAGCAAAAGCAACTCCCATTGAGAGCCAAACTCGTGGAACTCTTCCCCATCGTGTCATGGTGGTGGTGAACAGGGGCTGCTTATTCAAAGCATCTTGATTCACTCCCAGTTCATAGAAGAGAGTGAAGGAGTAAGTCCTAAGCACATCCATGGCCTCATGCCCAGAGCAGCTCTCGCAGCCAGCAGGTTTGGGAAGTGAAACTCCTTCTGCCCACAATAAGATGGTGACTGGTCTGAGGACAGTTCCCCAAAAGAACACTGGAAGAGTTACACAAGCTGGTCCCAGCTGATTTTAGAGCCGATTATCTACACGTGTGTGCAGGCTTTTGCTAGAGGGAGGTCATCTTCACTAACGGTCTCCTGAATCCCAGGAATACCTGGGAAAACCAGGTAACAATGAAGGTTCTTCCCTTCTTTAAAGATTCCGAGATGACTCCGGTTTTGCATGTTCACACTCCAGACCTAAAAGAAAGTAACCCTCCCTCCTCCCCGCCCTCCCGTACCCGCTCCAGTGCAACCAATGAGTCCCCGGCAGTCAGAGAGCAGGTCTGACACCCTTGACATGAGACCCTGGATGGTGCCTTGCTTTCTTCCATTCTTTCCACCCTCGTCTGCTCATCACCACAGCAACGTCCCCTCCTGAATTGTGTTTCCCTGCTGATTGCTGAAGACTTCGTGACCACAGTCTAATTATTGGGTGGGCAATATCTGTCGTGCTGTGCTGTGTCATTCCTGTCACTGACTTGCTCTTTATCAAGCAATGAGAGAGCCTTTCTGAAGAGGAAGGCAAGTTCTTGTCTCTGTTGGAGTTCTGGCTGGGGACCCTGAATGTGGAGGATGTGAGAATGGCTGCCTCCCAGGGCATATTCCAGAGAATACTTGCATGCCCTAATTCCTTACACTCCACTGTATTTACTTATTTCCAGGTAACAGTCATGTGATTTGTTTACTTTTTAATGGATTTGGATTTTCCCTCTGCATTTTATTGTTGGCCGATACCTTGCAGCAAACAAGTTGGAGAAGCCAGCTTACAAAAGATGTGCAGAATTTGCTGCAGTCAGTACACAGCTCCCAGCATCACTGGGCTTAGCTCCAGTGCTGTGAAGGCCCGTTCCTCAACAGGTTTGCACTGTGGAGGGGATTAAGAGGCGTGTCCTGCTGGTTCCTTCTTTTAGTCCCGTGAGTGGAATGGCATCGCCATAGGCTGGAAGGCAGAGGTACTGGTTTGAGGGCACCTGGTCAGAAACCCTGTCCTAAAGGTTACTGAGGATGGACTGAAAAGATCTGATCTCCCATACATTGTATCCTCACACAAAATATAAAGGGACAGAAAACCGAAAAGAAACAGTCCTTGTGGAATAGTGGGTATCTTTTACAAACAATAAATTAGGAGTTCCTCTGTCTGCAAAGTATTTTCTCTGTGCAATGGGAATTGTAGGTGTTTAAACTCTTACAAGGACTGTCGCTCTGTTGCTCTTTGACTGGGCTGGGATGAAGTCTCTCTGTTTGTTTCACAGCGCTCCTGATCTCAACAACACTGACAGTGCTGTCCAGGAGTTAGAGGTAGGAGAGGGAGCAGGTCCCTGGGACCTTCTCTGAATGTTGAGCTAAGCAAGTCCTACGTTTGTCATGGGACTGAGGACATTTTGTCAAATGTGGCATTTCAAGTGAGAGTAATGGGGAACTTCTCTGGAGAGTACGAGGGTGAAAAAAATGACGTAAATGAAAAATGCCATCAACAGGCAGCATTGATGTAGAAAAGTAATGTTTTTATTTGAAGTATTTCAGAGAAGCTACTGACTGTTAAAATTGGACCCACAGAGCTGCCTATTTGTGGAGCTGGTTGCACCCCGTTCCTTTCTGATTCATGCTCAGGTTCATTCTGCAGCAGCACTTTCCCACGGAGGGCTCTCAGCCCCAGACCTGACGGGTGCTTTTAGCTCCTCAGCCTGACGAGCTGTCACTCCCTCCTGTTGGTTCGGGAGCTGCGGAGCTGATGGGGAGCGAGCCTGGCAGCAGCTCATCTACCGCACGATTGCACATGCTTCCCTCCCAGCTGAGGAGCCACTGGAACCAGTGGATGTGCTTTTAATGATGCCAGTACTTGGTGACCACCAATGAGCCCTGTTGGTGTCATCTTCTTCCTGAGACACAAGAAAGACCCTGCCATTCCTGAGGAAATGAGTCAAATACGCTGCCTGCTTAAGAATGCTCCTTTACTTAATTTTAAGAAAAATCTTCAGCATACAGCAATAGCATTCTAAATATTATTGAAGACAATGTGCTGATTCTAATTGATACAAAAAAGTATAATTTTTTTTTTTCTTTTTCACTTTTGAAAATATTGAAAGGTATTACTAGAAAAAGTTTCCCCTTTGTAAAGCAGGAATGAGTTGGGGCTGAATTGCGGTTCCAATCCTGAATTGGGTCAATATGCAGAAAAAGAGGAATATGTATGTTTATTTTTGAAACGGGTCAATACTACCTGTGTTTTGCTGGCAAAAAGGAGACTTCTTAAGTGTAAAACTTCTTAAATTTCAAAGCACACTTTCCCTCTTCATAGTGATGCTTCTGTGTTAATTCAAGATTAAGACATTAATTCACTTCAATGTCTATGAGTCTGAGTGCAGCGCACTGTGGGTGATGGGAGGGAGTGCGGAGAAGAAGGGGAGGAGGAAAAGCAAAATATCTAGAAACCGCTCTTCCGTGAGTCGTGCAAACTGTGAAGTAATTTTAAATTTTCCCCACGCCTTGGAACTGTACTTCACAGTCGAATTGTGGCTATATTGCTAATACTCTTCCTTTGTTTCTTTTTCTCGCCTCTCCAGGAAGCGATTCGAGTAATCCTTGGAAATCTTGATGACTTACATCCATTTTCTACAGACCACTTCACGATCTTTCCGTGTATCCTGTCTTACTCGTAAAAGAGAATTGCAAGAGAAAGGGCATTGCTTAGTTGAGCATTCATGCCTGGTAGTACGCAGATCTTTATCTGCAGTATGACTCCTATCCGCTTTGCGGTTTTACGTCAGCTGAAGATCCTCCTCAGGTGTGGCCTTCACTTGAAAACTGATGTGAAAAGAGAGTTTTGCAGTGTTTTGAGATGAACGCCTCTGTGTTCCAAATCAGATTTAGCCTCAGAAAAGGAACACGTGTATCTAAAGTGACAGGAATCCCACCTAATGTGATTGCAAGCAAAGCTCGTGCATTTCTTAAAAAGGTTGCTAAAACATCAAATGCTCTTTGCAGGCTCAGCAATGATGGCCACAAGTTGAGAGGATGTCAGTAGTTTTCTCATAAGGTACATTAGGATTAAATATTTTAGTTGCTGTAGTGTAAAGGGTTCAAAAGAAGTTATTGTCATGAGGCTCTTGTTGAAGAGAAAAGTAAGTTAGTTGAATGAGATGCCTTTTCAGTCCTAAGGGGTGTCAATTTGGGAATCAGATCAGGCCCTTTGACATCGCCTCCTGTGGTTCTGGGTGCCCAGGAGTAATGAACATCCGGGTGTTTCCTCCTCCGAGGCATTCCCTTCCAGTCCTGGAAGGTGGCCCCATTGCCACACTTTATAACAGCAGGCAAGAACGAGGTCATCCTCTTTCTCTGTCAGAAGGTGGTAAGTATGAGAGCAACTTACTCCTGTTCCTGCCAGGAAGAGAAGGTGGCCGAGAGTGTTATCAGACAGGAAGCACCCAAACAAACGTGGGGCTTGTTGGTTTGCTTCACTAGAGCTCAGCCAGTTTTGCCTGCATGCTTGAGGAGAGTTTGATTCATAGTTTGTATTTCTAGAACTTGAAAGTCCATTCCTGTGCTTGGCCAGCACTGGGGCCTGGTGAGAACTGTGAGCTCAGAGGCCTGGTGTGATGAGTTGTTCCGCAGTCTGTGTGTCAGGCTCCTCGCTGGGGCATAACTCTAAGTTACTCACCAGCTGTGGGTGAGTGGGAGCTCTGGGAGAGGGTCAGCGGGATGAGTGTTTCCTGTAAAGTGTCACTAGTGTTTTTTCATACAGTTCCTACCGACGGATTGTATTTGCTGCCTTACACGCACGTGCCAGGTGGTGTGACTTGTGAAGCTCTACCAGAAGACATTGTCAGGATGCCTGCTCCTTTGAAACATTAGTGCTGTGTTCTTAAGCCTTAGCGTCGTTCTCAGATTTGAGTAAATGGGAGAGGGTATCGAAGATGAGATTCAAACATGAGAATGTCCATCTTGTGCCTTATCCCTACATTTGCACTATGTATCTAGAACTCAACTCATTCCAGCAGAACGTATCTTGTGGTAAGTCACTATGTTTGGATAATTTCTGGAAACATCTATCGTCTATGTCTTGCTTTTCCCTTTCCCTTCATCTACTGTGTCTTTGAATTAGAGGGAGCAAACCTGCATGCAGCTTGGCTGTACCATGGATTTGAGACAGAGCAGAACAGCGTGTTCTCTTTTGTCCTGTATTGTTCTTCTAAAATTTCCTGAATCTCTCTTTGCCTTTTCTACCCCTGCTGACTCTTCAGCTAGTATTTTTATGAAGCCAGGCCCAGCAGCTCCCAGCCTTCGTTCTTTAATGCCAGTAGCTGGGCTGGAGCCAGCACGCATGTATGAGATACCTGTTTTTCTTCCTTGTGCTTGACCACGTTTGTTGACATTGAACTTCACACTCTTTGTTTCTGTTGTCTTAAAGAAAGAATGCATTTGTTTTTCTAAATAACGATAGTCATAATGGTAATAATGTCTTTTGTATGATTAGGAAATGTTGTCGCCTCACTAGTGTCTCATTTTCCAGGTGAATTCCCTGAGCAGCCTCAGGCCCCAGCTGAGACCTTTGTGGGACTCCACATTTAACATCCTCTGTTGTGAAAACCGAGTGTTTATCCTTACTGTTTCCTGTTCTGATTACTGGTCCCTGGGAAAAGCTGCTGGTTTTTCTTGTGACTGCATGGTGCAGATATTGCGGTCTCCTTTGTAAAATGGAGAAGCAGTCATTCCTTGGTCTCACCCACTTGCTTGCATGTAGCATCCCCTGTCAAAGATACCGTGTTTGGATATAAAAATTTCTAAAGGTGGAGAATTCAGTCACTTCCTTGTACACCTTGCTGCAGTATTGAATTGCGCTCTGCAATAGTTGTACATTTCTGTTCTAAAATGCTGCACAGCGTAACGTGCTGTTACTTTCAGGCACTGATGTTTCCAGTTTCTGTTGGCAGGGATTTTTCTTCAGGAAAATACATATGGATGCTATGCACCAGAGGTTGGCTGGCCAATATTCTGCAGAGTTCATGCTCAGGCTGTCCTTGTGTCTTCCCTCTGGTGCCTAAAATACAGAGCAATGCCAAGGGTTCTTCATTCCTTCTTCTCTTCTGAAGACTCTTTTAATTCTTCAAGAAAAGCAACTGTCCCCATCCCATTGACATGGGGTATTCCCAGCCAGGAATTCTAATTCTGAAAGAGCTGCGTTTGCAGCTTTTCAATGTCAATATATCATATGCAAGTCCAGCGTGGTTTCTGAGGAGTTTATCTTGTTTGCCAAAAGTGAGGTGCAATGCAAAAATGTACTTTTAAGTTGGTTAAAGAAAGTCCAGTCACCAAATAGTCACCAAATTTTATAATACTTCTGTTACAGGTAAAGAAGTAAACAAGGGCAGTGATGAACTTGTAAGTTTTTAATGTATTTTTTGTTTGGGGATTTTTTTTTTGTTTTGTTGTTTCAGGCTTTTTTAAAGTTGTATTCTAAATAGTGTAGAGAAGCAGAACAGAGATACAGGCAATGCTCTAGTTCTCCTTTTTCTGGGTGTCAGTCAGGCCCTGTGAGGTGGCACTGAATTCTCACCTGTAACCATCCAAATTGGGAGAAAACATCCTGTTGGTTCTGTCAGCCTTTGAATGAAGTACTGCCTGTGGTGCTGAGGGCCCTGCTGGCTGCAGTGAAATGTGTTTTCTACAGCTCTGAGCTGAGCTGTCAAATGGTTTCTTCACTGTGAGAGTCTGTAGGAGGAGGTCAATATGGCTGAATCATTAAGTAGTTTCCTTGGTGCTGTATGTGTCGTAAACAACAAAGTTAAGCTTCTTTGGAAAGTTTTTGTTTAATGAGAGCTCCGGGTAGGTTTGTTTTCAATCCAAGTGTCTAAAAATGGGGTGAATTAGTGAAGATGTCCTGTCCAAATTCCCCAAAAGAAACTCCTCCTCTCTCTGCTAGCATTACATTCCTGCTAATGACATTCCTTGGCCCTCCTCTGAAGATCGAGCAAACAGCGTATTCTGGCAAGCAGTATTTCTTGTTGAGAACTGTTGAACATAATTCTCTGGATGGCCTCTGAGTGCTCATCTTCTGTTTGAATAAGGCAGAAGCGGTTTTTGGGGTTTTGTTGTATAAACATGAATAATTTTGCAAAATATGAATGTATATTAACTCTGACTTGTTTTTAAAATAGAAAAGTCAAAATCAAATTATACCAAGTTTGCAATGTTTTGAAGGTCAAGAGAAGCAATGAAGAGTCAGAAAGTCCTGCGGTGGAAGAAAAGGTGAAGAGGAGAAGAGTGGAAGTTGGAGCAGAGACCTCATGCCCACAGTTGGGTATAGACAGGTCAGTTGGCTACAAAATAGTCTTCTAGGGCACATACCAGAATTTTTAATGTCTCTTGTACCTTCCTCTGGTTTCATGCCTGGGTGATCCTTTGCCGCATTTGTCTTCTTCCTCCTCTTCCATAGGTGACAGGACTTAAGCAGCATTGCCCGTGTTTGGAGAAAGTTGTCCCATGCTTTCAGGCTTCTGTGCTGTTAACTAGAGGTCTCCCTATTTATCTCATGTTCTCTGTAGAATCACAGTGGGGTGAGACCTCAGCAGGGTGACAAAGCAGGGCACTGGCTCACGCACCTGAGCTGGGGGTGGAAGGGAAGGACTGGGGGCAGTTTTCCAGCTGAAGGCCAGCCTGTTCTTCTGGATCGGCTGGTGAATGCTGCCTCCCTGCTTGAGGCTGGCATCCCTCTCTGGGCATTTCACAGAATCACTGAGGTAGGATGGGACCTTTGAGATCATTGAGTCCAACCCTTTCTGCTTGATGGGGTCACCCAGAGCACGTTGCCCAGGACGTGTCCCTTGAGGTGGATTCCAAGGGTGGAGATGCCACAATTTCTGTAGGCAATCGGTTGCNAGAGGTGATTGTCCCCCTGTACTCGGCACTGGCGAGGTCCCACCTCGAGTACTGGGCTCGATTCCAGTTGGGGGCTCCCTACCATAAAAAAGACCTTGAGGTGCTGGAGCAGGTCCAGAGAAGAGCAACAAAGATGGTGAGTGGTCTGGAGCACAAGTCTTATGAGGAGAGACTGAGGGAGCTGGGGTTATTCAGCCTGGAGAAGAGGAGGCTGAGGGGAGACCTTCTTGCTCTCTACAGCTATCTGAAAGGAGGTTGTAGAAAGGTGGGGGTCAGACTCTTCTCCCAAGTCACAGGCAACAGGACTAGAGGAAATGGCCTCAAGTTGCACCAGGGGATGTTCAGGCTGGATATTCGGAAAAAAGTTTTCACTGAAAGGGTTATCAGACATTGGAATGGGCTGCCCAGGGAGGTGGTTGAGGCACCACCCCTGGAGGTGTTCAAAAGACGGGTTGATGTGGTGCTGGGAGATATGGTTTTGTGAAGGTGTTGCTTTTTGTTTGTTGTGGGTGTTTATTTTTTGTCAGAATTAGGTTGACGGTTGGACAAGATGATCTTTAAGGTCCCTTCCAACCTACAAGATTCTGTGATTCTGTGATTCTGCAACAGGAGCAAGAGGACCAGCATCTGCTCTTTGTGTGTGGTTTCTTAATGTACACATTACAATGTCAACGTATGCTATAAGCAGCCTAGGACCAGTTTTATTTTTATAGAAATGTGTGGTGTAAATGAGACAGATGGCCCTTATCTTTTGCTCGTTTACCACATGAGCACATCTGTCATATGACGTGACACCGGCCAGATGTCTGGATCCACTCACATGATGATGTGATTTTTCAAGCACTGGGATCTGAGTAACCTGGGAGACCTGACAGTCTGCTGCAGAACTTTGTTCACATTTTGTCCATTTCTTCACTGTCTTCTACACTTTTAATCTTTTTGGATTCTTTTTTTTCCTTAGTGGCAGCAATATTACAAGCAAAGGCAAATCACTTCTGAATACAGTTTCCTTCTCCTTTCCTGCACACATACCCATAGAGGTCCTCTTAAGAAAGTCTTTTCCATAGAGGTCTACCACTAATAACACATCTGCTGGCCACGTACAAAAACGTGTGGGCTTAGAAACAAATGGTAGCATGTTTGGTGCTGTAGATGTGTAGCACCGAAACATTGAAGAAGTACTCACTATGTCTGATTTTTATTTGTACTTATTTTGTGCAGAATGTCCTCAAGATACATATGGGTATGGATGCTGGCAGATAGGTGACTGTCTGAACAACTCAACCTGAGACCACACCACGGGAACTTGTTGCTGCAGCCCAGGCTGGAAAGGGGCCAGGTGTGATCAAGGTAAAGCCTAGATGCAATCTGCTTATTGTAACTGTTTTATATAAAATTTGGATTAACCTATTAAATGCCATCTCTGTATGATTCATTAAATAAATCTGATAAGGCATGTGTGTTGAAATAGTCCATTCTCTTGAATTATATGTGTTCTGTCGATTTTGTGTTATTGTATTTGTTAAGTATTAGATGCCTCAGTGATCGTTTATTGGAGCAAAGCACTCAACTGTAGATTGCATGAGTTTTTTTGAAATGCTGTACTATCCAAAGCTGCTGATAGAGCATGTGCTTTACCTGCTCTGTGCTTCTGCCTAGAGAATGTTCTGATTTTCACAACTCCATGAAAATATCTCTGCCTATGAAGATGAATGCTTTTCTTGGCATTACTAGATACAGTTAAATTAGCAGAAAGGTTTAGAAGTTAAATATTGGAAATGTGAACAGTTTAAGCCGTACCAGTACAGCCATCCCTGCTGATTCTGACCAGACAGTATGCAGCGTTGTTCTTCTCCTGCTCATCCCCAGCCTTGGTCTAACCAAAATTCAGGCTCAAACCTGGGTTTTTTTAGAAAAGAGTTTCAGTCATGTGCTCAGTGTTCAACTTTACATTTTCTTAGAGCATTTGCACTAGCACTTTAGATCCACTTCCAGATAAGATAAGATAAGATAAGATAAGATAAGATAAGATAAGATAAGATAAGATAAGATCCACTTCCAAATTTTTAGTGGTTCTACCACGGATGTTGATTCGCCTTAAAAATGTAACTCCGGTTGCAGCTGGGGCTAGATCCACTGCTGAGGGAAGAAAGTGTGTCTACAATGATGGCAACCTCCCCTCCCTTCTGTCACAGTGCTGCCAGCTGTGACACATCCTGTCTCGGCCACCGCACAGCCCTTCAGATCCAGATGCAGCTAAATCAGCCCTGGCTACAGGTAACTGCAGTGTCCTCCATACATAAAAAACAAAGCCCTGTGCACGACGCTGAGGCCAAAGACAGGTTTAAACCTTCACAACAGTAGGTTGGGTGGGTTATTTTGCACTGCAGTATAATGCATGAAGTGTGGGAGCATCACTCTGTGATATCAGCCAAACCTGGGCTAACAGCTCTGTGCTTATGAGCCTGATTGTTCTTTTGACACTGTACAACGTTATACCACCATTGATGCAGTGGTGGTATTCTTAATTTTCTTGGGTAAAGAATCACGTGCATGAAACAAAATGCCATCTGTTAAGCTTTCATAATCCAGTTGCGTTGCGTTGTGTTGTGTTGTTGTGTTGTGTTGTGTTGTGTTGTGTTGTAAAACCACAGTGCAAAGACTAATTTGATCCACTAGGATTGATGTGGTACTTCTTATCTTCAGTTTTCTAACTATTGGTTTTCATTCTGGTTTATGCTAATGACAATTACTTGGATTCATTTGTTACTTTTACATGACAGTCATTGGGGTTTTCTTAGCATTATGTCCAAAGCAACTGCAATGTAGTAAAATGCCTCATACTTGTAACTACAAATTGAGCCACCTAAACATGAGGAGGACCTTCTTGACTTTGAGGGTGGCAGAGCCCTGGAAGAGGCTGCCCAGGGAGGTGGTGGAGTCTCCTTCTCTGGAGACATTCAAAACCCACCTGGAGAAGTTCCTGTGCAACCTGCTGTGGGTGGACCTGCTCTGGCAGGGGGCTTGGACGAGATGATCTTAGCTCCTCACAGAGATACCATTTCAGTGTGAAGAAGACATATCACTGCAAAGAGATCATTATTCACCAGCAGGAAGCAAAATAACCATGATAGCTGACAGCTGAACGAGTATAGTGAATGTCTTCCAGAGCTGCATCCATACGGCCCTATGATATATTTGTTATTTCCTGCCACTACGACATTATTCAGTTGAAAAAGGAGGGTTCTGATTCTAGGAAAACCGTGTATTTAAACACTGAATGCAAAACACTCTTACCTTTCTTGAGTTCAAAGATAATGGCTGTGCCCAGATTATAGACAGTGGGGATGCCCGGGTTAAAGACAAATAACATTGAAGCCATAATATGATAAAGAAGCCAACTTAATCAATATCTATCTCTAATAAATGTTTATTTCTCAAACTGTATGAACTCTTACCCACCACATAATGACTGCCATATATCCAGTCACTGCACTGCTTGTATTTTTATTTTAATGAAGAGCTCTTAAGAAAAATAAATCAGTATTAATTACAGGAAGAACATCCCAAAACAAATTATGACATTACAGTCTAGTGAAGTTAAGTTTCTAAGTTCCAAATAAAACAGCTTCTGTCATTAGCACTTTGCACAGACCCAGCCAGGCATCTGGAGAACGCTTCATTATTTAATAAAATAACACTATGAAAAATAATAAAATCCGAGGCCAGCCCTTCTCCTTTTCAACAAAGTCTTCACTGAGTTCAGGTACCAGGACAGCAGCCACTGAGGTAGAATGACACTAAAAAAGTCTATCTGTCAAACAGTTATAAAAGGAAGAGAGAGAAAAACCCATCAAAAAGTTATAAGCACTTTAAAAAAGTCATAGTGGAAAATTTCTTAACAAAATGTTCAAATGTTTAACAAGTCTGCATGACAAGAATAAGGACAGTCTTGCAGCCAGAGCACCAACTCGGAGCTGAGAAAATCTCGGCTTGTCCTGAGCCCCTCGGGCCCCTCGGGCCGAGCCGAACCGAGGGGCGGCGAGCGGGATCGGGGCGAGCCGAGCGAAGCCGAGCCGAGTCGAGTGGAGGCGAGAGAGGACGGGCCAAACGAGAGAAGCCGAGCCGAGCCGAACGGGAGCCGGCAGCTCTCGCGAGAGCCGCTGGCGAGGCCTGGGCGTTGCCCGGGCAACGGCGGGAGGCTCAAACGCGCGGTACCGGCGGGAGCGGCCGGTGGCTGAGGAAGCCGCTCCGGGGCCGGCGGGTCTCGGCCACCCCCGCCCCTCTCAAAGGCAGCCTGGGGAGCGCCGCCAGCGGAGCGGGCACACGTCGCCAGGCGGGCAGCTCCAGAGGTGAGTCCGGCCGGTGGCCGCCGCCGTCGCCGGAGTTGCTCAGCTGTGGCACCCGCCCGTCAGAAAGCCGTGTCCTCCGCCACTGGACGGTGGAGGTGGCGACCCGGACTGAGCTCCCACGAAGACACGCAGCCGCCCAGGCCCCGGGCGAGGGAGAGCCTGTCCCCGGAGAGGGATGGCAGCGGGGACAGCAGCCGTGCCAGTGCGAGCAGGGGGACGATGGGCTCAGCCTGGTGGCAGAGCTGCAGGAGGAGGGTTGAGGAGCGCCTCAGAGTCTGGGCGAGGCCTGTGGAACCCTGCCCTGCCCTCCCCGGGACAGGAAGGGGAACAGTCACCAGGGAAAACCCAAGATCAAGGGGCTCCTGTGTCCTTCCCCTGCCAGGCTGAAGGCAGTGGCTTAAAGCAAAGGTCTGAAGGGAGGCGAGTCCACACTGGGGGTGGCAGGGGAACCCCCTCCCTGCCCACCTCCCCTTCCCGGGGGCCTCTGTACAACAGGGATGTGGCTCGGGATGTGGAAGGCCAGTCAGTGGATGATGGGCCACCTACACCAGAGGTGTTGCCAAGGTCAGAAAGGCCCACCCCTGTATGGTGACCGCCCCCAGGAAGGAGAAAAGACAGGTTACAGTCACGGGCAAATCCCTCCTGAGGGGAACAGAGGGACCAATATGCCGGACAGGCCCTCCTCTCAGGGAAGTCAGCTGCCTCCCTGGGGCCCAGCTTAAGGACATCAGGAGGAAACTTCCCAGCCTGGTAGGCCCTGGGACTGGTGCCCATTGCTGCTCTGCCACGGGGATGGCGATGAAGCCACAATGCATAGTCCAAGGGCAATGGGAAGAGGCTCCAGGGCCTTTGGGCTGTTGGTAAGGGACTGTGAAGCGCAGGCTATTTTTTCCTCTCTCCTTCCAGTTGTGCACAGCAACACTGGAAGGAACAGACAGACCCGTCTGTGTCAGATGTGATTCCCCTTTCTGCAAGGGGGACGAGGGTCTTTGCTCACAAGCTGGTGGGGCTCATTGCCAGAGCTTTAAACTAGGCTTGAAGTGGGAAGGCGATAACATCAGGCTTGCCCATGACAAGCTGTGGGAATGTGCCAAGGTTGGAGGGATGGGGTGCCCTCAGCCTCTTGCTCTGAGACTTGCTGGGCACAACACACTTGGAGTCATATGGAGACAAGCCCAGGGGCCACTGAGGGAATAGGAGCCAACAAGGAAACGTCAGCGAAAGCATAGCATAGTTTGGGTTGGAAGGGACCTTTGAAAGTCATCTAATCCCACCACCCTGCAATGAGCAGGGATGGAGCACCTGAGAAGATTTTTATTTATTTATTTTGTTATGATGAGGGTGGTAAGACACTGGCCCAGGTTGCCCAGAGAGGGGGAAGATGCCCCATCCCTGGAAACGTTCCAGGTCAGTTTGGACGGGGCTGTGAGCACCCTGATCTAGTTGAAGATGTCCCTGCTCATTGCAGGTGGGGTCGGACTAGACGGCCTTTAAAGGTCCCTTCCAGCCCAAATGATTCTATGATTAATTACTGCAAGGAAGAAACACACAAAGGAAAATTGGGTTAGAATCAGCTCAGAATGATTCACACAGAGACTGGTGATGTGAGGAATGAGGAAGACCCTCTCATTGAGTCATGATGTTCTTGCATTTTGGAGTTTTGAAACCACCTTTAGTTCTTAAAGCAAGCAAATAAATAAACGTTTCCCATGCAATACAATTTAATGTTGTGTAACAGTTCGTTGGTTCCTTTTCCTTTCAGAATTCCTCCAAAGAAAAGGAGCGTGAGTTTAGTCCAGCATCCCTTAGTGTGGGCTGTAACCAAGTGAGTTTCTGTAAGTAATGAATTCCTGCATCGTTCCATTCAAATTGGTCCCATCCCTTCGCTATCCCTTGGCAGCGCTTCCACAGCCCCACTGACACTGAGGAGCTTTGTTTGTAATGGTCCCAATGCTCTCTGTCCCTCTCCCCACAGCTGAGCACAAAACTTGAAAACGTCCAGGGACTGCTCCTCCACTAAAGGTGCCAGGACTCAAAGCCTTCATGATGCTGCAGCTCATGGCAGCTTGGGCTGAGGCTGAGGTCCCCAGCACCATGGTGGCCCAGATGAGAAAGGTGTGGAGGGAGCACTGCTGGTGAAATACAGCGCTCCCCTGGCATACACTTCTAGCCCCAGGATCCCTGGGGCTGTGCATTTGTGAAGTCACAGAACAGAACTCAAACCCTGACCTAACCCTGAGGGGAGGGGTGATTCCTGAGGCAGAGAACTTTTTGCAAAAGAGGAAGCTTCCCTGGAAGAGTTAGGGCTCCTTGGAGGAGTCAAGGGTAAATCTCTGAGCAGAGAGTTTTTTCTTGAAAGGAGAAAAAAAGCCTCAAGTAGGTTCCTTGGAACAATGTAGGGATGCTACCCGGGATCTGAGGTTTGTAAATTACAGGTCAAAAGACACTAGGGAGGAGTCTCAAGTGGATCCCAGAGAACAGAAAATTCCCTAAAGAGAAAAATCATCTCGGGTACCCTTCTTGGAGGACTCTGGGGCTGCTATCCAGGATCCCTAAATTACAGGTGAAAAGACACTGGGAGATGCCTGGAAGAAGCTTTTGGTAGATCCTGGAGAACAGATTTTTCCTTCACAGGAGAAAAAACATGCTGTTTTTGTCTCTGGAGAAGTCTGGGGCTGCTACTCAGCATGTCAGGTCACTGCAGGAAAGCCCCAGAAGCCTCCAAGAGATGCCTGGGGGGAGTTTCATTGGAGTCCGGGAGGAAAGAACTTCACCTAAAAAGAAAAAACATCTTGGGTATCTTCCTTGGAGGAGTCTGGGACTGCTACCCGTGATCTCAGGTCCCTATAGGAAGGTCCCAGAAGACTCCAGGAGATGCTAGGGAGGAGTTTCATTTGGATCCCAAAAGAAAGATCTTCAC
>JAHREE010000569.1:987346-1024617 GCA_033628505.1 Tringa tobata | reverse complement strand
CCGGGGGAGCCCAGCAGCCTCCGCCCCGCCGGCAGCCCGGCTTCCCCCGGGCCTGTCCCCGCGGGCAGGGAGGGGACGGGAGCCCGCGCCCCGGAGCCCGGCCCCTCTCCGCACCCCCCCTTCCCAGCGGGCGGCCCGCTGCCTGCCGTCCTGCCGGAGCCCGGCCCCAGCGGCGGGGGGCAGGGCCGCGCCCGGGGCTCCGCAGGGGCTGCGGGGAAAGGAGGGGGGCGCCCCGCCGCCCCCGGCCCCGGCCAGCACCCGGCCCTTTCCCCCGGACGGCGGCAGGCTCTGCCCTGGCCGTGCCCCAGCCCGCAGGGCCGCTCGGTGCCGGCAGCGGCAGGAGGAGCTGCTCTCCGGGAGAGCGCTCGGGCCCGGCCCCGCGCCCGGTCCCGGTCCCGGGGGCACCCGCCGGCTCGGCCTGGGGCTGCCCGAGGGCCGCGCCTCCGCCCGCTCCCGCGGGGACCCGCTCACCGGCCTCTTGGCTTCTGCCCCCGGGCCCTGCCGCTGCCTCCGCCGAGCCAGGCCCGCTCGCCCGCTGCCCGCGGCTTGGGGCCCTGCCCGCAGCCCTCGCAGTCCTGCTCTACAAGGGCAGATCCTGGGCAGGGGGTCTCTGAGCCCGCACTCGTGCCAGTGGGGTCCCTGGTAAGGGCCTGTGGCCCAACACCGATGTGCTGGGGTCCCCGAGAGCCGGGCCGGGGTTAGGTGAGGGGTCCCAGGGGCAGGCGTGGCAGGAACGGGCAGGGCCACCTCCCAGGGCCGGGTGACGGCTGGACGAGAAGTACCCCCTCAGAGCTCTGCCTGTCCTGTGCCCCTGCCGGAGCAGGTAGGTTCCACCCAGGAGAGAACCTGTTGCTGCTCCATCCTTCCCTGGTGTCTGCACCTCTTGCCCAGCCCCAGCATCTCCCGCTCCTTTGGGATCCTTTGGCTCTGGAGCTGCCCCTCGGTGCCCAACCCGCTCATCTGGGACACCCGTTCCTGGGGCAGAACACTTCTGGGGAGCAGTGAGTGCCAACAGCAGCCCTGGCAAGGGCATGAGGCCCAACGCTGATGGCAACCCTTCCCCATCCCGCTGGGGGGTGAGGATGGGGCTGTGCTTGTGGCTGGGTGAGAGCACTGGGGGTGCTGTGCCCATGGCAGGTGCCATGCCTGCAGGGATGCCATGCCTGTGGAGATGCTGTGCCCCTGAGATACCATGCCCATTGGGACACCCATGGAGGTGCTGTCCCTATGGGATTGCCATGTCTTTGGAGATTCTACGCCCATGAGCATGCTGTGGCCAGTGGGGTTCTGTACCCATGGCCGTGCTGTGCCTGTTGAGATGCTGTGACTGCGGTGGTGCTGTGCTTGCAGTGTGCTGGTGCTGCACGAGGTCTGCTGGTCACTGTCGCAAGTAGACTAGCAGCTGGAACTGGAGCCTGGACCTATCTGCAAGTGCAACCCTTGCTACTCCTTCCACTGCCTCTACCCTGAAAGGACTTTGGCTTCCCCCAGCTACAGGTGATGGCCCTGTTCCTGCCCCCACTGCCCTGTATCCTTCTCTAGCCCTGTCCCACAATCACCACAGTGCCTATTGGTCTCCTCTGTGCATGCTCCTCAGTGGGAGGCTATCTCCCTGAGGTGCTCCAGCCCATGCTGTCCCTCCCCAAGTACTGCCAGAGCTGGAAAGGGCTGTAGTGGCAGGGTGGGATAACACTCACTCTGCCTGAGATGGTCTGAGTCACTGCCAGATCTGAGTGACCTGCTGTCCCCATGAAGAGTGTCACCTATCCATAGGTGCAACATGTCCTACAGCCATGCTGCAGTCCTACTGCCAGCCCCAGGCCTGTCAATAAACCCCAGTGCTCAGCATCCCTTCCTAGGGCTGCTCACTGCACGTGAAATGGAGAAGACATGGGTGCCACTGCTGGTGACACACTGTGTCTCCAGCCCTGGCCCTGCAGTGCCATGGTAGGGACCTGCACAGCCCCCAGCTGTTGTGGGGAGTTGCTGGGGCCTGAGGCTGCTTGCTCTGCTGCAGAGATGTGGGTACAGGACAGAGTCCCCCCAGCCCCTGCAGGCACCATCCCTGCCCAAGGGCTGCCTGCAGAACCTGACACAGGCAGGAGGCTGATGGGGTGGGCAAGGACATGCTGCTGGGCTCCCCTGCCTTGACTGCAGTGGCACCTAACCCCCCCGCAGGGCAATACTGCTGCAAGAGGAGGTTGCCTTTGACTGCTCCTTGTCATTTTCCCCGAGAGCAGAGCCAAGGCCCCAGGAGGCACAGGAGTGGCTCCAGCTGCAGCTCTGGAAAGTCTCTGGCTTTCCCCTGGGGGGCAGAGCAAAGCACCGCAGGCAGGTGATGGCAGGGAGCACCAGAGCCAGCCCCTTCCCCTGGAGGGGGAGAAGCCGGGGGGTAGTGCCCGGCTGCAGCCTTCCTGCCCTCAGTCCTTCCTGGCCAGCAACAACACAGCTCAACCCCTCCAACTGCAGGCATCCCCACCAAGGGCCACAGCCCCTGCTTCCCCCTCCCCCAAAACTACACCTGTCTTTTACAATCCATTTATTTATAGAAATTCAACATTAAAACCACACCTGGGGGCAAGCACAGACCTGTGGAGCAGAGCTCCAGCCCTTGGTGTCCCCAGACCGCCACGCCAGGCAACTGGGGGCAGGACAGCCCCGTCCCTGGCGCAGCTCCTGCCTTCCCTCCCAGATCTCAGGAAGGCTGCCCAGCTTCTCTGGGGTCCAGCACATGGCCAAGGGGGTCCAGGACCGCTCTCCTGTGGCTGAGAGCACAGCCCCAGTGCCCCAACCAGCATAGTGCAGGTGGAAGGAGCAGCCCATCACCTCATTGCTGGAGCTGGGGGTTGGTGCGCAGCAGCCACTCGATGGTTTCCAGCAGGTAGGCCATGTTATAATGGCGGGCGATGTTCTGGAAGACGTTGATGTGCTCCATGAAGGTCTGGGGAGAAGGAAGCAGGAAGGGAAGGAGGCTGCCCAACACCCCTGGGGACAGGGCAGGGACCAGGAAGAGCTAGAGGGGCAGAGCACGGCAGGTCCCAGGGGACAAGCAGTTAAAGAGAAACAGGACATCGCAGGGCTCCTTGCTGACCCTCTAGACGCTGCTGGCATGGGGTTGGGCTGGGCAGGAGGGTACAGACATACCTGGGAAGAGATGGTGAGGGCAAAGTCTCCAGCACAGCTGCAGTACACAGGCATGTGTGTCTCCTTCACACCATGACACTTCTTGCACACCTGGAGGCCAAGGAATTTCAGGTGGGCCAGGAGACGAGGCCAAGCCAGGGACAGAGTGAATGTGATAGGCCTCAGCCAGCCAGGGGTACAAGCAGAGCAGGGGAGCCCTGGACTCACCAGGTCCTGCAGCATGAAGGCCATCAGCTTCTTCTGCAGGGCTTCCACCAGCGCTGTTTCGATGGCATCAGAGTCGTACTGAGCCTGGCAGTTGGAGCAGACCCAGCTGGGCAGCACTGACCCATCCTAGGGGTAAAGAGGAGGGAGGTAAGCACCAAGAGCCCCAAGCACTGGGATGGCGGAACCGGTTTCTGGAGAGGATGGAGCATCATTTAAAGTCAAGGGATACTCAGACCAGTCACAAGCAGCTCGAAAAGAACAGAAAATGGCCTTTAGGTGAGGTTGATCACTGGTAACAAGTAGAGCCGCAAAGCAAAGGGGTTGAGAGATAGGATAAGTAATGTGATTGACTGGCCTCCAGCACTGCCATGCTGGGGCTTCTGGTGTCTCCAGGAAAGAGGCTGCACCTGGGAGAGGGTAGGGTCCTTGCACAGGTCCAGGTCCCTGCAGAAGTTGCAGTTCCTGCAGATGACTTCAGGGAGCACATAGGAGCGACAGGGGTCCCGAAACTGGGCTTCTTCTGAGAACTCGCCCACCTCGATGAGGCGTAGCAGGTCCCGGCGCAGTTTGTTCACCTGGTTGGTTATGTTTGCATCCAGGGAGAGGACCTACAAGAATAAAAGCTAGGTGAACCTACCAGCAGAGAAAAAGAGTGTCCTCACCAGGACAGCTCATATCCTCATGACCTCATATGGATGCAGAGCAAGACAAGCAGCTTGTAGAGCCCTCCCGGAGAAAAGCTGCAGCAAATCTGAGCTACAGACAAGGACCAGAATTTCAGTCCTGACTGCAAACCTTCAGAAAAGGGCCCTGGCCCACCCCGCTGACCTTGCAAACATATTTTATGAACTCCAGAGCTGGGTTGTTGAGTGGCAAATAAGAGCCAGGCAGCACCGGGAACATGTCTGAGGGCTCAGTGGCATTACGAGAACCAGCCATCTTCTTCTGGATCTTCTGGGTGATGGTGAAGAAGCTCTGGGTGAGCTCATTGGCCACGTAATCCTGTGAGAAGGTGATCATGCCTAGAGAGACAGAGCAGAGAGCACTTGAGCTGTACAGTGGCACATGGGGACAGCGAGGTGGGTGGCTCTCTGCCTGCAGCAGGGCTGCCCCCTGTCTTGGCACTCACCAGGCATGGCCCCCATCTCCCCCAGAGCCTCCTGGGACACCTGGCTGGTGCTCCTTCTCTTGATGGGAGTGCTTCCAGGGGCATTGCGCCGCAGTTCCTCCTTCATGCTGTGGTACACGGCCACAATGTAGGCTGAGGGACACAGGCAAGGCTTCAGCTCCAACCAGCTCCACCCCACTGCAGGGTCTCTCTGGCATCGGGGAGGCACGAGGGACCTCCTCCCCTCCCTGGGACAGCTCACCTGACACGATCATCAGGAAGTAGCTCTGGCAGGACGCGGCCTGGGGCAGGAACTGTGCGATGTTCCAGCTATTCTCCAGCAGATCCTCCACATTCAGCTCCCCTTCCTCCTCCTCTTCTTCCCCTACCACCTCCTCTTCCTCGCTGTCCTCCTCCTCCAACACTTGTCTCTTGCTGGTATCCTTCTGGAGGAGCCAGTGATATTGCAGCAGTTCCTCGCACCCGGCCAACACCTCCCTGCTCAGCTCAAGCCCCAGCACCCTGGCTGCTCTGCAGGGACTGAGTGCTTCCTGTTTCTTACCTCCCCATAGTGGACGTGAGAATCCACTTTTCCCTTGATACCTCCATAATTTGCTGGATCCATCCAGAGCAGGAACTCCCAGCAGCGGGAGAAGGAGATGGTCAGAGAGTGGAAAATCTCCTTGGAGTGGATGCTGGAGAGAACAGACTGCAGTCACCCACAGTGTTGGAATCATCTCTAGTTCAGAGCCTTCTCCGTGGGATACTGTTGGGAGGAGGTGGTGCTGGCAAGGAGGGATGGGATTCCCTTCTCTCATCCCATCACTGGTGGGGGCCTCAGGGGAAACCATGCCTGAGTCTTAGCTCCCTGTACTTGTGTTGAAGTGCCTGTACCATGGCTGGGCTGCTCTGAGCCAACCAGGGAATGAAGTGCTGTGCACCTCAGTTTTTCCTGAATTTCTCTTCTGGGTTGAATCCTATGAGTATTCTTGGAATATAACCTATAAAGGACAGCTAAGGGACAGATCCCTGCTCCAGGCATGACAGCAAGAGAACAAGTCCCTTCAGCACCTTTGCCAAAACAATAAAATAAAATGGAATTCAGTGCTAAGGCCCAGCAAAAGGCAAAAAACCCCATAAAGATCAGCATCCTCTTTCCTGCCCTTGAGCCCTGCCTCGGCTCTGTCATCCGGGATCTCCAGTCCCGGCCTGGAAAGCACACTCTACCTGTTGATGATGTACTCCATGTAGCTGATAGCGTCCTCGATGCGCCGCTTCTTGGTGCACAGAATGATCCGGTTGAAGTTTGCATAAACCACCGAGGAGCCCAGACGCTTGAACTCAGCCACCAGCCTGCAGAGAAGGCACAGGAGCAGGAGTCAGCGGGCAGGAAGGCAAAGCTCAAAGAGTAAATGCAACCCATGGAAAACGTGCTGATCCAGCAGACTCAGGAGTCAAGCACGTTGGTGATGCCAAGCAAGGGAGGTCACCGTAACAGTACAGGAGTTCCAACCTACTGCCCACCTTTCTAGAGACTGTGGCAGAGAGGGATGACTGTGGGTGCCAACAGCACCCTGCTCACCAACACCATGCCTGCACTTCCCCATTCACCAGCCTGGCATGCTCCAGGTCTCACTTACTGCAGGAAAAGCTTCTTCATCATGTTGTGGAGTGTGCGGTGCAGTGCTGGGTCGTAGAGCAGGGAGGAAGGAGAGCGGAGCCAGCGGTAGAAGTGAATGACCTGGTTGTCTGCGTAGACATTGTGATACTGTGTGATCTCCTTCACCCAGCTCACCACCATGCTCTTCAGGATCCTGCCAGGGAACAGAGACCAGTATCACCCCACCAGCCACAAGCGACCCCTTCTCCTTTCCAAACAGAGACATGTTTTTGGAGGATTTAGAGCAGGAACTCTGCCAGAGCAGAGACATGTGAGCCCTTGACATGAGCCACAGGGTAAATATGTGCCTCTAGAGCCTGGTGGAGCACGAAGAAAGGAGAAACAGGAAAGGGCAAAGTCTTCACCGACATCCATCTGCTGACTGAGCCACCAGGCAGTTCTGAGTCCAGGATCTCCCAAAGTCTGTTGGAGAAGATGCCTGCCCTGCCCTCAAGACCTGAATTCGTATTTAGAGCACCCCATAAGCCCCATTGCTGGCACAAGTCTGGGAAAGGCTGAAGTCAGGAGGAAATGAGAGGCAGGACCCCCAGTGGAGCCTGCCAGGATGGAGACCAGACATTCCACCTCCTGCTGCCTCCTAGAGCCATACCTGAAAGTGTTGGAGCAGAGGGCAGTTTCATCATAGCTGGCCGGGATGTTGGCTGCTTGGTTCCCTGTCACCATGTCTTCTAGGGATGCTTGCTGGATCACGTCAAAGCTGATGCTCATGCTGGAGCCTCCTTCCATGTCATTTATGTGGTGGGACTGCAACACCGTGTTTACAGCCAGGCTCTGGATGTCCAGCTCCAGACACACTAAGAACAGACACAACCTCTCAGCAGGCAGGCAAGGTAAAGGACTAGTGAGGACACCCTCAACTGTCCCCCTCTGCCAGAAGTGCTTTTCACGGTTCTAAGGGTGATCTATAGGTAGCTCCACCAGGTGGCAAGATGCTTTCACAGGCATGACTGTCTTGTCCTGCAGTTGTCTTCCAACAAGACTTGGTCCTACTAACCCCCTGGGGACCACCTTTTTTTTTTTTGGAAGCTTCAGCAGAGGAATTCAGAAGAACTGACTGCCACTCAAGCTGCTTCTGCCTCTGAGGAAGACCTGTCCTAGGGTCACCAGGGATGACCAGTTGTAGATAGTCTTTTGAGTGCTGCTGTTGGTGGCCATGAATTGGGAAACAATCTGCATTTGGATGGCTGCACACATTGCAGGTGAGACCTCCCTGCCCCAGGACATGCCCTTTGCGTGCTCCTTGCCCAGATCACTGCTGAAACGCCAAAGGTGCTGCTGACTTCTGTCAACACAGACTCTTTGGAGACTGCATCCATCCTTCTACAGGGCTTTCAGACCATGATCCAGGTCTGGCCCCCCCCAGCACTACGACCCTACTCCCTCCTTACCCGTGGAGTAGCAGCCAGGGTTGTTTATCTCCACAGAGGCTTTCTCATCAAACTCCATCACCAGGCGGTTGTCATCAGCCTCCTTACCCCCCAGGTCTGGGCGGGCTGTAGGTGAGATCCACAGCAAGTGGTTGTGACGATGGAGATGGCGCGAGAAGAATAGGTCAGAGCCGAAGGTGGAGATGTCATCGGGGAGGTTCCCAATGGGGATGTGGTAGTACCTGGGGCACAGAGAGATGAACAGTCATCGGGGTGAGCACAGCTGCAGAGAAGACAGGGACCCCTACCCGTCCCTTCAAGGGACAAGACAGCCTCTCATGGTGCCATCAAGAGGCCAGCAGCCCCAGGGGAATGCAGCTGCCCCAGGCACCTGCTCATCTCAAAAGCCTGGGAGAGGCAGGTGTCCAGGTTGAGGTAGTGGCGGATCATGCGGCGGGCAGCATGGCGCTGCCAGTCCAGGACCGAGTAGCTAATGTCATCTACCAGCCGGATGGGGACCAAGGGGAACTCCTCAATGATGGGGATCCTGCTTGCCAGCCGCTTCAGGTCCCAGTTAGACTGCACAGCGACCAACGTGGGGCCTCGGCGCTCATCCTGCATGAAGAAGAGGACACATCCTGGTGCACCACTCCAGCGAGCGCCTCTGCTCAGCAGGAAACTGGCATTGCCAGACGCCCCATCCCCGCGGCAGGTCCCCACGGTGTGGACAGCACAGTCTGGCACTCCTGAAGCACTGTCCAGCTGAGCACAGGGGTGGGGAGAGACACTGAGGTACCCTTGCTGATGGTACTGCCCTATGCAAACCACCCCAAGCAAGACAAAGACCTTGAGCAATACCGACTTCTACCCTTTTGGCCAGCAGATACGTGTGGGTGCTGTTGGAACTGGTGCACCAGTGCCTTTGACAGTATCCTTCCCTTCCCATGTGCCTACACGGACAAGGTCTCACAGGGACCTTCATCTCACCTTGTAGCCCAGAAGTAGCCGCTGGATGGCTCTGTAGACAGCTTTGGGGTCGGTCTCGGCACGCACTTCAAAGGTGTGCTTGTCTGGTGGCAGCAGCTCTTCCCCTGCCTTTTCCAGCAGCGCGTGGCGCTCCGCCGAGAAGAGGGTGGTGAGATTTGGCATTTGGTTGCTGCGTACCTGCGCCCAAGGGGGACTGGGTCAGAGCAGGGGGGAGAGGGAACCTGGGCTGCACGGTCCATCAGGGCTCTCCCCTCCGTGCATCACAAAATGCCTTCACCAGGCCCTGCCAAAACACAGCAGGGATGTGCAAAGTGTGGAGAAACCTCCTGCTGCTTGACCCTCATTCATATAATCATATATGTTTGGGTTGGAAGGGACCTTTAAAGGTCATCTAGTCCAACCCCACTGCCATAAGTAGGGACATCTTCAAATAGACCAGGCTGCTCAAGCCTTGTCCAATCTGATCTTCAGTGTTTCCAGGGATGGGGCAGCCACAACTTCTCTGAGCAACCTGGGCCAGTGTTTCACCATGCTCATCATAATACATTTCTTCCTTATATCTAGTCTAAATCTACCCTCTTTCAGTTTCAAACTGTTACCCTCTGTCCTATTGCTACAGGGTCTACTAAAAAGTATATTCCCATCTTTCTTAAAAGACTCCCTTAAGTATTGAAAGTCCACAATAAGGGCTCCCCAGAGCCTTTTCTTCTCCAGGCTGAACCCCCCCAACTCTCTCAGCCTGTCCTCACAGCAGAGGGGCTCCAGCCCTCCCAGCATCTCCCCGGCCTCTTCTGGCCCTGCTCCAACAGCTCCATGTCCTTCTGCTGTTGGTGGCCCCAGAGCTGGAGGCAGCACTTGGGGGGGGAACTCCCCAGAGCGGAGCAGAGGGGCAGAATCCCCCCCAGCCCTGCTGGCCACGCTGCTGGGGATGCAGCCCAGGGTGCGGGGGGGTTTCTGGGCTCCAGCACACGTTGCTGGCTCATATTCAGTTTTTCACCCACCAGTACCCCCAGCCACCCAGTCTCCTAAGTCCCACTTTACCTTGTCCAGCACGAAGACAGCAGCTTTGCGCTGTGAGGGGATGAAGAGGCCCAAGAGCGCCTTGCTGCCCTGGAAGCTGTGGTAGAGGTAGATGTGGCGAATGCTTCCTAGGGACGCAGAGCACAGAGTGTCAGTAGTACCCACGGGCACCAGGTCCTGGCTGCCCCACGAGCCCCTCTCCCAAGTGCCTCACCTGGCTCCAGGTAAGTGAACTGGGCCAGCGAGCGCATTTCCAGGTGGTCAATGTCAAAGGTCTCGGCCTCTCGCCCTGCCAGGTGCCTGACAAGCTGCCTGTTGACCATGCACACGCAGCCCAGGTGGATCAGGGCACGGAGGAGTAGCGGCACCTGTAGGGGTGGGGAGAAATAGGGTGGAACAACTTTCTGCTACCAAATTCCTCTTGGGCATTTCAGACCTAGAACAAACCCAGCTTAAAAACCACAGGTAGGACATATCTGAGATGCTTCCGACATGAGTTTGGTATTATCACCCTTGCCAGTGCTGGAGATACAGAACAGGTATCTTAATTCTTAATTCACATGTGTTCCTGTCTACCCCCAGATCCCACCATCAAGGGCAGCAGCAGGCACTTCAAAGGATGTGTAGAGTGGTATTTGGGCAATCTTGCAGCTTTACAACTTGTGGTCTGGCCCTCCCTCAGGACACAGGCTTCACTCAAACCACCAGATAACCATCGCAGTGGGAGATCCACTACTGATTCACCCTGCTTTATTAACCCCACAGCTGTGAACTCCACCACTGCAGAAGACAACTCCTGAATTACTTGCTGTGGGACCTAGTCCCAAAACAGTGTGAAGCAATAAACAGTCCTTGTCTAATCACTCTTCCCTCATGCCAGCTTTGATTTTATAGACCCCTTGTACATCCATTTTCAGATGTCTTTAGCAAGCCAAAGCATTCCCATGTCCCTAAGTCCCATCCCTGCAAGGAAATAGTTCCCTTCCTCAAATCTGCTTTGTCATTCTCCTGTGTTAGTCCCACTACATTTTTTTGGATTGCAGTGCTCAGAATTGCACTGCAAATGTTTAAAGATCAAGACAGATCTTTCCTTGCCCAGGACTGTGTCCAGCTGAGTTCTCTATGTCTTGAGGACAGAAACTGGACGACCCTCCGGGCAACCCACTCGACCATCTTCTGTAATCACAGAATGGTTTGGGTTGGAAGGGACCTTAAAGATCATTGAGTTCCAACTTTGCTGCCCTAGGCAGGGACACCTCCCACCAGACCAGGTTGCTCAAAGCCACGGCCCACCTCTCCAGCCTGCCCAGGTCCCTCTGGATGGCATCCCTCCCCTTCAATGTGTCGACCATGCCACACAGCTTGGTGTTGTCGGCAAACTTGCTGAGGGTGCGCTTAATCCCATTGTCTGTGTTGCCGACAGAGGTGATGCCAGCAGCACCAGTCCCAATACTGACCCCTGAAGAACACCACTCATCACTGGTTTCCACTTGGACATCGAGCCGTTGGCCACAACCCTTTGAGTGTGGCCATCCAGCCAGTTCCTTATCCACTGAGTGGTCCATCCATTAAATCCATGTCTCTCCAATTCAGAGACCCGGATGTCATGTGGGACACTGCCAAACACTTTGTGGAATCCAGGTAGATGACATCTGTTGCTCTGCCCTTGTCCACCAAGTCTGTGGCAGTATTGCAAAAGGCCACCAAATTTGTTAGGCATGATTTGCCCTTGGTGAAGCCATGTTGGCTGTCTCCAATCACCTCCTTATTTTCCGCATGCCTTAGCAGAGATTCCAGTAGGATCTGCTCCATGATCTTGCCAGGCACAGAGGTGAGACTGACTGACCTGTAGTTCCCTGGGTCCATTTTTTCCCCTTTTTGAAAATGGGGGTTATGTTTCCCCTTTTCCAGTCAGTGGGAACTTCACCAGACTGCCATGACTTCTGAAATACAATGGAAAGCAGCTTAGCAACTTCATCTGCCAGCTCCCTCAGGATTTCATCAGGTCCCATGGACTTCTGAACCTTCAGGTTCCTTAGAAGATACCTTCAGTTACCTTAGAAGATCAGGTTTGAGACCATCTCCTACTGTGGGCGGTTCTTCATTCTCATAGTCCCTGCCTTTGCCTTCTGTGACTTGGACAGTGTGGCTAGAGACCTTACCAGTGAAGACTGAGGCAAAAAAGTAATTCAGTACCTCAGCCTTCTCCATATCCTGGATTACCAGGTCTCCTGTTTCCTTCCAGAGAGGACCCACATCTTCCTTAGTCTTCCTTTTATCATATGTATAGAAGTTTTTCTTGTTGCCCTTGATGTCCCTGGTCAGATTTAATTCTGTCTGGGCTTTAGCTTGCCTAACCTGGTCCCTGACTGCTCAGACAGTTTCTCTATATCACTCCCAGCCTACCTGTCCTTGCTTTCACCCTCCTTTTTGCTTTTGAGTGTGTCCAGGAGTCCCTGGTTCATCCATAAAGCCTCCTGGCTTTTTTGCGTGACTTCTTTGTTGGGATGACAAAGACTCCTGAGCTTGGAGGAGGTGATCCTTGAATACTAACCAGCTTCCTTGGGCCTCTCTCTCCTCCAGGGCTTTATCTCGTGGAACCCCACCAAGCAGATTCCTCAAGAGGCCAAAGTCTGCTCTCCTGAAGTCCAGTGTAGTGAGCTTGCTATGAACGGTCCTCACTGCCCTAAGGATCTTGAACCCTACCATTTCATGGTCACTCAGCCAAGGCTACCCTTGAGCCTGTCATTCCCACTAGCCCCTCCAGGTACAGCATAGCTCCTCTACCACTTGGAGGAGGAGGTTATCATCGACACATTCTGAGAACTTCCTGAATTGCCACAGATATCAGGGTGGTTCAAGTCCCCCATAAGGACCAGGGCCTTTGAACACAACCTTTGCAGAAGTTTCTGATGTTAACACAAGATTTCCCATGTTTCAGTTTGTGCCAGCTGCCTCCCGTTCTCTCCCTGGCACCACTCAGAAGAGCCTGGCTCCTCTCCTTTAGTCCTCCCATTGAGAAGGTCCCCTGAGGCTCCTCTCCTCCAGGCTGAATGTTCCCAGCTCACTCAGCCTCCCCTTGCAAGGGGATTGCTGCAACTGCTTGATCATCTTACTTCCTTCTATATCTTTAAAACATCTCCATGCCCCTTTGTTTTACTTCAGTTGCTAATTTTAATTTCCTCTGCTTATTGATTTTACCTAGTCCCACTTATTAAACACCATGGTAGTGCAGAGGACTCAAGTTTGCTGCCAGGAAATCTCTTACAAATAAGAGGAATTTGTGTACATGCTTGTCACTGACAGAGTAGTTTGAAATAAGTTTTGGGAGCTGCTTACTAAACTAAGAGTTGTGCCTTTCCTTGTGGGATCTTTATCCAGATTTTCTAAAAGCAGAAATTTAAGGTCACTAAAAATGGTTTCTTTCCCCATGCCCCACTGTAACACTTTCCAGGCTATAGCAGTAACTTTGGTAGTTGAAGTCTCCCAACCTTATGAAGCTCTTCTTGCTCTTGCAGCCCCTTATGTCTCAAAGCATTTTGTAACTTATTGCACCACTGCTCACACCAAGCTTGTGTTACTTAGGCAAAAACTTTTGATCCATAATAATTCTACATTGCATTTTAGTAGCAACTTCACGTGCCTTTATGTTTTCTTTAATATATAGCTCCCCTCCTACAATGGTGCAACCTACTCTCCCACTTCCATATAGGTCATGTCCTGACATTACAACATCTTCTTGATTAAATTCCTGTCACCAGGTTTTGAACTGCTGAACAAACCAGTGTACCCATTAGAAGCAGGCATCTCTGTTTCCTGTCTTCATTTTCAGGCTTTCAGCATTAATAGCACTGGCAATTTTGACTTGATATTGCTTTGTACTGAACTTCATTTATGTTATTCTTGCTCTTCCCAAACTTTCAAGTTGTATCCTATTCTTCTTTCTAAAGATTTTGTAACCTTGTTTTAAAGGATAGGGCACGCAGACCTACGTACAACTCCACACACGTTCGGTTTGCCCCTATTTTTACTCTACATACCCCTTATCTTTTCTAGTTCAAACACCAGCAGGCTGGTTCTGCTTTGGTTAAGAGGAAGATCACTCTTTCTGCTTAACTGCCTTCTTTCCCTAAAAGTTTCCTAACTCCAAATAAACCAAATCCCCTTTCACTGACATGCCTTGAACCACATGCTGATACTCAGTGTCCCTGCCCACAAGAATGTGGGTATATTCCCCACTACTCTTGTTGTGCAGAGTTTTTGATTTTTGGTGGCTCACCAAGCTGTTGACTTTTTAAGTGTCAGGTGTCCTTCTGCACCACTGGGTAACGAGCCACCACTCAGCAATCCTTCTGAGCGCACAGCCGGGAGAGTTACCTGTGTCTCATACACTCCCTCGATGTCTGGAGCAGAGAGGTCTGCGTTGATTTCGTTGATGTGGTCTTGGTACATATCTTCAGAAACGGAGTATTCATACAGGTTGTAAACCAAATTTGAGCGGGGCAGGATCCTGTTCACCTGTCAAGGCAAGGGACACACATAGCAGGGCATGTCACACCACGCAGCACCATGGCCAGGAGCTGGGGTCTGAGCCAGCCCAGTGCCTGGTGCTCCTGTCTCCTAAGGGAATGAGTGGTTTATGCTCATGCTTGTTACTAATGCCCGTAACTGAGAACCAGTTTTCTGGGCAGGCTGGGATTAGCAGAGGGACCAGGGACCAGATGAGGTACACCCCTGGACTGGGAGAGTGAAACTCTGCAAAGCAGATGCTTGTAATATCTGCCTGCAGCAGAGGTGAAGCACCTTATCTCACCACAAGCAGCTGTCTCCCCTTCCAGAAGGGGCAGATCCTCACCTTCCTGTAGGCTGTTCCCTCCTCTGGCTTTGGGACACGCTGGTTGACATAGAAGACCCGGGGGATGCTCAGCCTGATGCAGTGCAGGTCGCTCCCGATCACCGCCCACAGCCTGAAGAGCCCAGGCTGGCTGGTCTCGGCGATCTGCGGGACACGGGGGTACAAAGTTAGCATTATCAGGGAGATCCAACTTAGTGGCTAGATCAGTGCTTATGTCTAAGCTTCAGAGCACTTTGTGGATCTATATCACACAGAATCACAGATTGATAGGGGTTGGAAGGGACCTCTGGAGATCATGCAGTCCAACTACCTGCCAGAGCAGGTCCACCCAGAGCAGGTTGCACAGGAATGTGTCCAGGAAGGTTTTGAACGTCTCCAAAGATGGAGACTCCACCACCTCTCTGGGCAACCTGTTCCAGGGCTCTGCCACCCTCAAAGTGAAGAAGTTCCTCATCGTGTTTAGATGGAACTTCAACATCTTTGTAGCTGTACCCTCTCCAGCAATTCCCTGTCCTTCTGGAACTGGGGAGCTGTTATGGTTTGAGAAAAACCCATAACAGTCTATTGTCGTTTAGACAATTATTCTATTACCTGATGACCCCTCCCCACCCGGAAAGGGAAATCGGGAAACAGAAGGAAACACAAGGGTTGAAATATAAATAGATTCAATAGACTAAGACTAAATAATTAACAATAATACTAAAGAACCTGTATTAATACCAATACTGATATAAGATACAGGAATTATACTCAGCCAATTCTATCAGTAGGAAGCTGTGCACTCCCAGCAGGGACAGCAAATGGCGGACACTGCCAGCGCAATGGCTTCAGGAGGAAGGGAAGGCCTCAGGGGTCCGGCACCGGGGCAAGGAGTTGTCTGGACCCACCAACATCAAGGGAGAGAGAGCTACGCAGCAAACTTTTCTAATTTATATTGGATGTGACGTTCATGGTATGAAATAATCCTGTTGGCCAGCCTGGGTCAAATGCCCAGGCCTTGCTCCTCCTTGTCCCTGCACCTGGCAAGGCTTGAAAACACCAAGACCTTGAATCCCACAGAGCCTGGCTGGCTATAAAGTAAATATTTTCACAAATTCAGAGACTAGAGTCTTCTAGAAGTAAAATTTTCCCCAGTATTAGAAAAAAAGTTAGTCCTGTGTCTCTCAACCCAGGACAGGAGCCCAGAACTGGACCCAGTGCTCCAGATGGGGCCTCACCAGGGCAGAGCAGAGGGGGAGGATGACGTCCCTCAACCTGCTGGTCACACTCTTCCTGATGCACACCAGGAAGCCATTGCTGCCTCATGATCATCCTGTTGTCCACCAGGACTCCCAGGTCTTTTTCCACAGAGCTGTTCTCCAGCAGGTCAGCCCCCAGCCTGTACTGGTGCAGGTTATTCCTCCCCAGGTGCAGGACCCTACACTTGCCCTTGTTGAACTTCATTAGGTTTTTCATGTATGACCAATCTGATAGCCTTCTACAATGTTATAACTGGTTGGTTGGATGAGGGGAGGGCAGCAGATGTCATCTACCTTGACTTCAGCAAGGCTTTTGACACTGTCTCCCATAACATCCTCATTGGGAAACTGAGGAAGTGTGGGCTGGAAGAGGGGACAGTGAGGTGGATTGAAAACTGGCTGTGCGATAGGACCCAAAGGGTGATGATTAATGGAGCAGGTTCAAGCTGGATGCCGTAACTAGTGGTGTCCCCCAGGGGTCAATACTTGGTCCAGTACTGTTCAATATATTCATCAGTGACCTGGATGAGGGGACAGAGTGTATCCTCAGCAAGTTTGCTGATGATACCAAACTGGGAGGGGTGGCTGACACCCCAGAGGGCCGTGCTGCCATCCAGCGGGATCTGGACAGGCTGGAGAGCTGGGCAAGGAAGAACCTCATGAGGTTCAACAGGGATAAGTGTAGGGTCCTGCACCTGGGAAAGAAGAATGTTAGGCATCAATACAGGTTAGGCATGGACCTGCTGGGGACAAGCTCCGAAGAAAAGGATCTGGGGGTTCCTGGTGGACAATAGAATGACAATGAGCAAACAGTGTGCTCTTGTAGCCAGGAGGGCCAACGGAATCCTGGGCTGCATAGGGAAGAGTGTGGCCAGCAGGTCGAGGGAGGTCATTCTCCCCCTCTACTCTGCGCTGGTGAGGCCACAACTGGAATACTGTGTCCAGTTCTGGGCTCCCCAGTTCAAGAGGGATAGGGAACTACTGGAGAGAGTCCAGCGTAGGGCAACAAAGATGATTCGAGGACTGGAGCATCTCCCTTATGAGGAGAGGCTGAGAGAGCTGGGACTCTTTAGTCTGGAGAAGAGAAGGCTGAGGGGAGACCTTATTAATGCCTATAAGTATCTCAAGGGCGGACTGAAGGAGGAGGGAACCAGACTCTTTTCAGTAGTTGCCAGTGAGAGGACAAGGGGCAATGGGCACAAGTTGGAACATAAGGGGTTCCACTCGAATATGAGGAAAAACTTTTTCACAGTGAGGGTGACGGAGCCCTGGAACAGGCTGCCCAGGGAGGTCGTGGAGTCCCCTTCTTTGGAGATTTTCAAGACCCGCCTGGATGCCGTCCTGAGTAGCATGATCTGACATGCTCTGGGTGGTCCTGCTTTGGCGGGAGAGTTGGACTAGATGATCTCTATGGTCCCTTCCAACTCTAAAATTCAGTGAAATTCAGTGAAATTCTCCACCCAACACTCCAGCCTGTCCAGGTCACGCTGGATGGTGGCACAGCCTTCTGCTGTGTCAGCCACCCCTCCCAGTTTAGTGCCATCAGCAAACTCGCTGAGGATACACTCTGTCCCCTCATCCAGGTTGTTGATGAATATATTGAACAGAACTGGACCCAGTACTGACCCGTGGGGAACACCACTTGTTATGGATGTTCAAGTGGACTCTGTACCACTAATCGCGACCCTCTGAGCTCTGTCTTTCAGCCAGTTTTCAATCCACCCCACTGTCCACTCATCTAACCCACACTTCCTAAACTTACCTATGACGATGGCCAGTTAATGGCCACAAAGAGAGCAGAGGGCTTAAAGAGTCATCTTTAAGAGTTCCCATGTCCTCCTACTGTCCCAGGGCGCCATGGAGAAAACTGTTGTTGGCTAAGGCTGGCCAACGAAGTCAAGCTGATCCTTGATGAGAGCCAAATCGCTCTGACATCCCATCTCAAGCTTGTGTTTGCACAAGGGCTGCCTGCAGCTCTGAAGGCCTTTCTGGAAGATGAAGGCTCTGAAGGCCTTTCTGGAAGATGAAGTGGGTGACAAGGGGCCAAGGACTGGCACAGGGTGCCCAGTGAAGTTGTGGAGTTTCCCACCTTAGACATACTCAAAAGCTGTTTGGACACTGCACTGGGCAACTGGCTGGCCTTGCTTGAGCAGGGCGTTGGACCAGACAGACCACAGAGCTGCCTCCAACAGCAGCCGGTGTTTTTGTGGTTCTGTGACTGCTGCACCATGCTGCCCAAGGGCTGAACCGGACCTGCCCCACTGGCAGATCTATACACATGTCCGAGATTCACCATCAAGAATGACCACATGGGCTTCTGTTTCCATACAGATGTGTGTGAGCATGAGGCTTCGCAGCCCCACCTGGCCTCCCCAGGGTTAACACTAGGGTAGCGTTGGGGTCAGCAGTCCCTGAACTTCACCATTTGACAACAGACAGTATAAATTCCAGGATTACACCCCAGGCTGCCCACTGTGGCACATTCCCTCCCCAGTACCTGCACAATCTGCCAGGGCAAGTCCAGGATGCTGCGTGCTGTCCTGCGCAGGTAGCTGCTCAGCCCTTTGGAGAGGGCATCGCGGACAACTCCTCCACCTGCTGTAACCCCACCATCCTCCAGACGCCGCCTCTTCTGCCGCTCCCGCCGCTGCCGAGCCTGCAGCTCCCACTTCTTCTGGTGGTAGCGCAGCCAGACCAGCCGCTCTTCCTGAGTATGGAGACGGCGTGCATAAGTAGAGCCAGAAGCCAGCACAGGCTTCCCAGCCCCCAACACTGCTCCATATAGCTGAGCCCTCCATCCCCCAGCCCCACATCATGTTCCTGCCCCAGCTGTGAAGCCACCACCACACCCTTTTCCTGATCAGTGGTTTTATTTCTCCATCTCCTGGTATATGCCTCCTTATAGCCCTGAACCATAGGTGTGCAGAGGGTCTCACTTGACTCACAGCCTGCTCCTGGCAGCATCCAAAGCTGCTTGGGTGGACGAGCATGCCCCCAGGGCATCTTCTGCCCAGTCTGCTTCACCTACCTTGGTGGTGCCCAGGGGCGGAGGTGGACCCAGGATCTCTCGCCAGGACTGGGATAGCTCCAGATCCTGGGACATCTGCTGGCTTTCCTCTGCTGCAGGGACTCGCTTCCGCTTATTTGCGATGGGAACCAGCGGCTGAAGGATCTTGGCAGACCCAAAGTCCTCTATATCACCAATCTGTGAGTTTGGTGTCCCCTCTGGGGGCTGGTTGGCGAGGACCTGAGGGCACAAGGACAGCAGGAGGACATGGGTTGCAGAAGAAGAGCCTCACCAGCACAGCCAGCACCTCTCCCTCACCCTTTTTACCTGTCTCTTGCCTTCTGAAGTGAAGAGCTCATTGATTTTTTTCTGTTTGTACACATCATTCTTCTCCAGGAGTTTCTTGTGGAGCCAGTCTGGGTGCCGGACCCGTGGCACTGGGTTCTTTACCTGGAGAGCATCTCCAATTCACATTGAGTTCCCCCGACCACAGTCCTCCTCCTGCCCCACCACTGCCCCGTACCTGCTGCAGGGCTGCAGGAATGGTGATGATTTTCTGGATGGTGCTGCCCAATCTCTCGATGTAGTAGTCCCAGTCCAAGATCTGTGAAGAGGGCAGAGCAGCATGTAGCAAAGAAAGCTGAGCAGAAGGCCATGAGAAGCAATCAAGCATCTCCCTGGGACCTCCACCCCCAGCACCCGGCTTTGTGAGCACAAGTAGCCATTGGCCAGGTCGCATCTCCGAAGGGATGAGCCCTTGTCCTGGAGCAGGGATGCTCCACTTACTGCACGGATGTTGAAGTCCTGCAGGGAGGGGCTCTTCAGCCATTTTCGGAGGTAGTGTTTGCGCACACTGGGCTCCGCTTGGAAAATGGCGAGGGGGATGGCCCTGGGGAAGGCAGGGAAGAACTCATTACCCACCCGGAGCAAGGCCCTGGCATTACATGACCCCTCTTCCAGCCTGCAAAACCCTCCAGGCTTCTCCTCCCACCCCTGTGAGGCCACCATACAGCAGTTGTATGGCATTACCCATTGCTAGTCTTGCTTATGGTCCGAACCAGCAGACAGGTGATCACTTGGCCACACCACACCAGCTCACTTACCCCTTGCTACCCTGCCCTTCCCCTGTTGGTTGCCCCCACACTGCCAAAAGTCCTGGCTCCTCAAGAGGAGGTTACCTCTCAGTGACTGGAGACCCTTCTGGTTTCTTGGAAATGATGAACCGGCAGCTCAGCCCCGCATCCTTCACCATCTGGTCCCCCAGGAACTCTGCCAGGCGCTTGGCAGTGCTGATGGAGGTGGACTTCTGCTCCCCATAGTCCTCCAGCTTGCGCGACATGGACCGGTTCTCTGAGATCAGCTCAAACAGCTCCGAATCAGGCATGTTGGCAGCCTGAAAGGTAGGAAAAAAAACCCCAAAGCTAGAAAGAACCTAATGACCAAACCTTGCTGCTGTCAGATATAGGGAGCACCTACACCCCGTTGGTGTGGCTCTCTACGGGGAGGCTGGGAATTGCTCCCTGCTGCAGCTGCCAACGTGATGTATTAAAAAAAGGCTTGTGTGGATTTATGCTGTGGCTGGGCTGTGGCAGCACTGCATTGTGATGCTCACACAAAGTAGTTGGGCTCACCAGGAATTTGTTGTACAAGGTCATTGCAAAATGGAAGGCTCTCACCCCCCGGTTTCTTGCATTTTCTCTGCTCTCCCCAGTTACTGTATAGCTGATACCTCTGTTCCTCCTAAAACACTCCGCATGCAAGCGGCTCTGTCATTTTTTGTGTCAGCAAATGCCCTTAGCCAAAGTCCTTGGTGAATGAGGGCCACCACAGCAGCTCCATGAAGGAGATGACTGGAGAAGGGCACCACTCACCCAGGGTTGCAGCTGAATGAACAGCCCTTGCACCAAAAGACACTAAAAACAGCAGCCTTAGAGAACGAAAGCAGCAAAAATAAGATGTGACTATCAGAGGCACAGTGGACCACCTACTCGGTGCAAGTGAAGTCCACCCTCCCCACAGTGCCTGATCAGCTCTGATACTTTGGCTCCACCTCGGGAGCAGAGGTGCTGATCTGTGCTTACCTTGCTGTAGAGCACATCCAGCCAGTAATCAGCCACCTTGGCCACAGAAGCATAGACCTCCTCCAGGGTGCTGCCTTTCAGAAAGGCTTCAAATACAGAAGACTGGAATATCTTCACCAGCTGCAGCTCTCCCCGGCGCTTCACCTCAAATCCCTTCAGCTCAGCCAGAGACCCATCCTCGTTGAATACCGCATACCTAGGAGACACAGCGTGAGCAAAAATGGGCCTGTGCCAAGGAACACGTCCTCCAGGATCCCGCTGGTGTCCCTTCTGTCAGGGCGCTCTTCCCCGTGCCACCACACCACCATCCAACGGGTTCAACGGAGCTGTGGTGCTCAGCATTAGGATGATCTTGGAATATCTACACCTGCTCTACCAACTGCCTCAACTTGGTCTGCAAAAGCATGTCAGCTCATGCCCTGGCTTCTCCATAGCAACTTAGTTGCACACAAGTAAAGGGCAAGAAGTGAAAGCCTGGGTGGGGAAATGGAGGAACATATTAGGTTTATTATTAGAGGTTTAGAGAGAAGAAGGAAACTTTGCCAGCTCAGATGCTGGCAAAGGAGTTCAGAGAAAACAGGATGTAGTCATGACATGACTATAGGAACACTCCTCCCTCTCTTCTTTTCCCTTGCCTTTTTTGTTTTGCATTTCACAGTCCTGCCAATTATTTCTGTGTCTCAAGAAAACCCTAGAGGAACATCAGCTAAGAGAAGAGGGGGGATACTCAAACCTACATCACTTTGCCAGCCCTTCTCCCACCTGACCATGTTCCTATGGGCACAAACTTCTCTTCCTCCACCAGCGATGGTGCCCGCTAGCCACCTCCAGGCTGCTTTGGTCAGAAAGTGACCAAGAAATAAATGCATTTGCTAATATCCCCAAACTACAAGAAACCAAGAGGGCCTGAGATAAGAGTCCCGTGAGCAGAACCTGCTCAGTGCTTAGCATCAACTCGACTCCTGTAGTAGGAGATGCCTGCAGAACGGCACTGACAGGAGACGGTGATGCTGGAGCTTATTCAATGGGGCAATAAGCACAAAGCACAGAGCTGTAAGGACAGAGGGTGCTGGAGGGCAGTGACAGCATTTCTTGGAGCCAGACCCAGATCCGTGGAGTCTGGCTCCTCTAGCTAGTGGTTGCTACTGCTCTAGCTCGCGTTCCTGTTAAGAAGGCTGCAGAGAAATGAGTGAAGTTTGAGTACAACTATCCTATAATGTGACAGTAATGGCAGGACCTGTTCCTTCTTCCAGATGGAGAAGGGAGGGGAAACACCTAGGAGAAGCATTACTGGAGGACTGTGAACTCCTGAGAGATGGGAAGGCAGGAACTGGTGAGTTTTAACAGATTAGGTTGAATATGATTTGATATGGTAAGTCCTCAGAAGGAAAGCCAAAGTTCTCCACACCTCACAGCCAAACAAGGAGATCATGTCTGGTCACCCACTTGGAGAAATGTTGTTTTGCTGTTATCTTCCAAAATTTACTGCTATAGTATGACACTGGAGGCAAGTGCATAGATGGATTCAAAGATAATCTGGTGTAAGGAACCATTTAAAGCCAGTGAATCAAGCATGCTGCCAGCTCCGGGAGCAAGGACCAACGTGCCCCACATGCATGAAGGGAAAGAGGCCCTCAGTCTGTTGCCCGAGGGAACTGTTAAGATTTCAAGCTTTGAAATCTCACCTTTTCTTCAGCTTCTTGCCCTCCTCTTTGGAAGCTGGGAGGATCATGGCCAGGTATGGTCCATCCACTTCAAAAAAGATGCTGTTCTCCGAACGTGTGACATAGGTGAGAGAGGCTGGATCCTGCAGTTCTTGGTACTGATCGTTCGTGAAGCCTTCCTACGGGCAAAGCCCCAGGAGAACAGCTTCACTCAACAGCCAGGCTGGTTACACCAGGAGGTGCCCCTCAGGCACACCCTGCCTAAAGGGATCACTGAGCACCTCTCTGAAAGCTACAGCACAATTTAGGGCTCAAAAATCAAAACATCTGACCTGCCTGTTGAGAAGAAAAATACTTTGGACCCTAAGATTATATTATTTTGTCTTACAGATGCTGGAGCAAGCAGAGGATGGGTATGGACCTTGCTCTAGCCTGGAGTCCCAGCCTGACCCTGGCTTCTTACATACCACCCTCCCTGCTACAGGGATATCTGAGCCTCTCCCTCTGCTCAGATGCTCTCCGGGGCAGAGAGAAGCTGTGCAGGAAGCAGGTCTGTCAGCCCCAGCATCCCACTTGCTATGTGAGAAGCAGAGATGGAAGAGAGGTCCTCCTCCCTTGTCAGTCCTCCACCTCCTTTTTCCCAGGCTGCAGAGCTGGCCTGGATGGCCGTAAGACTCACCTTCACCAGGATGTTCAGCATGGCACCTGGGTAGGAGATTGTCACCTTTGGCTTCTTGGCATTGGTTGACTTGATGACAAAGTTCTCTGGGAAGCTGTTGGGGAGGACACACCAAATCCCATCGGTATCTAGTTCCAGAGGTCTCCTAAGGAAGAAAGGATGGTCACTGTCAGGAGGAGCATGGATGATAGGTGAGGCTCAGCTCTGTATCCCCCATAAAGGCAGAGGTAGCCTTCTGCATCCACTCTCTGGTGCCTTCTGCAAAGCAAACCCTCGTAATACAACAGAATAACCACAGCGGTGCCAGAGATGTGAATCTCCAATATTCACTGTGGAAAGCTCAGGTGTTTAACATGCTCCCACATCTGTCCCAGATGTAAATGGACCTTTCTTCCCCAGGTCAGCACATACTCACCCAATCTGCTCGATCAGTTCCCTGGCCTGAGTGATGATATTTGCTCCTGTGAAGCAGACGATGCCAGCCATTTCCATGGAGTACCAGCGAGCTCTGTGAGCAGAGGTGTCAAAGAGAAGAGCATGAAGTGCTCCCTCCCAAACCCAGCTACGGAAAGGGCAGGAGGACCTCCAGAGGAAGAAGGGCAAAAACCACATCAACACTGTCCCTCTGTAGATTGTTCTCCTTGCCCTAGTTACGGTGCTTCAGAAAAGCTGGAAACCCACTAACAGACATGATTCCCATCACTTATGCCCAACACTTAATGTCTGGCAAGAGTCTCCAGGATGAGAAGTCATTGGCAGAGGGAAGAGGAGAGTTTTACTGGCTTCACCCTGGTGCTTCAGACACAGGTGAAGCAAGAGACAGCCTCCAGAGGACAGTCCTGGTTTCCAGGGGTCCTTTCGGGAGGACTCCAGCATCACCCTAGGGGGAGACTCACCCTTTCCGCATGACATAGCCATAGAAGGAGTTGAGGATGCACTTGTGGGCCAGCTGCAGGGAGTCATACAAGATTTCCATGTTCTTGCAGCGCTTCACTTCAGAGGCATCTCCTGTCTCCACCGCTGCTGACAGTTTCTTCTTCCACACCTGCAAGCCATAGACATGGTCAGGACAACCCTGCACATCACTACCAGCATCTAACTGGCTCTCCCTCAGCCCCAGTGCAGCATTGCAATAGCATTACAACAGCATTGCCAGAAACCAGTAGCATCAGCTAAACAGTCCTCCTTTTGCAGCAGAGGAATTGACCAGAGGCGCTTTGCCACAGGGTAGGAGGGACCCGCAGCACCCACCGTAACTCTGACAGTGGCAATCAGAATTGAACCAGCACCGCATCAGCCGTGCTGCGCCTCGTGTGCACGGGCAAGAACCGAGTACGCTGCCTGCAGCGAGCGATAGCGTCTGGCTACACAGCAGAACTGCCTGCCAAGAAAAATCCTCCGGGCCAGCTCTGTGACTCGCGGCAGGAAAGGCACCAGGGAGTAACCACAAAGCAGAGTCCCATGGCTTCATCACTGCCTTCAACACCCTTCAAGAATAACACACCCAGGTCTCCTCTAGCACGAACCTCAACCAGCAGAGAGTTAGACCATCCTCCTGGAATCAACCATTGGTTAACCCAAGGTCTAAGACCTTGCTTCTCAGCTTGTCTCTTTTTTCCAAGTAGAATGCCCCAGACTGAACCCAGCAGATCAGATATATCAGAACAGAGACCAGCTGAGGATTTGCTAAACCCAGCGAAAACCGAAGATGCAGCTTTGTTTCCAACCCCACCACAGAGGCAGTAAATGCTGTGGCAGCAGCTGCCAAAGATTCGTCAGTGAGAAGCCACAGCTCTCAGGAGCTCCACCACATCCTTCTTAAATACAAAGGCTGAACGGAGCAATCCTTTAGGGGTCAGGTTTTCAGTGAGGGATGAGAGCCCCCAGCTTTGGCAAGGCAGATTAAACCAGGAGTTGAGCTCGGTACCTTGTGCAGCCCCTTGAACTCGTAGCGGCGGTCCCTGAAAGCTCGCACAGTGTCCACATAGAAAGAGTTCTCTCGCTGGCAGATGGTGGTGACTCGTTCCTCCACCTTGGTGACGTGGATCTTCTTGTATGCCTTGCGGCAGTAATCTAGTCAAGGGAAGAAGCACAGGGAAGTTCTCAGGGATGAGTGCCCTGCTACAGACAGAGGGATGGGCACAGTATGGACAGGGAGACATCCAAGCATCACCCACAGGTGAGTGGGGAGACAGTCCTAGTGCAAAGGAGGAGAAAGAAGATACCAGCACGGAAAGAAGCAGCCCCTTGTTATGGAGATGTAGGGGCAGGTAGGAGAAATAAACTCATTGTGATGCATGTATGGCCTGTCCACAAACCCAGGCTCTGCCCCCAGGCAGCTGGATGATTCTGCTGAACAGTATCACGGCTGGGTGATGGGATGTTATGTTTCCCTTTCACCAACAGGCTTTAATCACAGAATGGTCAGGGTTGTAAAGGAACCTTTTGGGATCATCTAGTCCAAACCCCCTGCCAATGCAAGGTCACCCAGAGCAGGCAGGTTTGGAACCTCTCTGGGCAGCCTCTTCCCGTGTTCCGATTTGGCCTGTTGGCCCTTGTCCTGTCACGGGACACCACTGAGAAGAGTCTGGTCCCATCTTCTTGCCACCCACCCTTTAGATATTGATCAGCATCGGTGAGATCCCCTCTCAGCCTTCTCTTCTCCAGCTGAACAGCCCCAGCTCTCTCAGCCTTTCCTCATAAGAGAGGTGCTCCATTCCCTTGATCATCTCCATAGTCTCCACTGGATTCTCTCCAGCAGTTCCCTGTCTTTCTGGAACTGGGGAGCCCAGAACTGGACCCAGTGCTCCGGACAGTGCCTCACCAGGGCAGAGCAGAGGGGGAGGATGACCTCCCTCCACCTGCTGGTCACACTCTTTTTCATGCATCCCAGGAGACCATTGGCCTTCCTGGCCACAAGGGCACATTGCTGCCTCATGGGCAACTTGCCCACCAGGACTCCCAGGCCCCTCTCTGCAGAGCTGCTTTTCAGCAGGCCAACCCCCAATTAGCAGCCTTCCAAAAAACAGAGCCATTCATATTTCAGCTCAAATCTATGGCTCTTAACAGAGAAAAGGAGAAATGCTGACACAGGCACCGGTGCCTGGTCCCTCTTTGAAAGCACACAGGAGCCTGCTGGGATCCTGGAGAAGGTCCGCCAAAGCATGGTCTGAGAGCAGACCCAGTCTGAACTAACCCCACAGCTGTAAAAGGTAATTAATGGTAAGCACGGCTCACAGTCTATGTTGCAAAACACCACTCCAGATTCTGATGTTGATTTATCGTTTTTTTTTTTTTTTTACCTGCCAGCCGCTTTTTCTCATACTTGGCCTGTTCTTCCCGGGAGAGCTCGTGGAAGGCACGGGGCGGTCCCTCGGGAGACAGGGGAGGGAACTTCTCCGACTCCAGCTGCTGCTGGATGCGGTGATACTCACTGCGGCTGGCCGGCACTGCGGAGGAGGACAGCTATCAGTTTCCCAGGGGAGAAGCAGGAATTCGTCTCCATCTCTGGGTCGGACTGCGCGGTGCTCACTGTACTTACTGAACTCCCCTCGCCACTGCCAAGTCATGCGGCGCTGACAGTTGGCACCTGGCTTGTTGAAGTCACAAGCAGCACACGTGGCCTCATCCACCATGGCTGAGGGCTGAACGCAAGAGACACACAGATGTTAGAGGGGACAGCCCTTCAAAGGACAGCTCATGCCAGAATAGGCACTGGGTGGCAGAAGAGCATAGGTGTGAACATCAGAGATGGCACTCGGTGAGTTTTCCTTTCTGGAGCCTTTCAGGAGCACAAAACCCACAGCTATTGCTTATAGCTGTTTTTTGGGGAATAGTCCTAGCTAAAGTTGTAGCTCAGCCTCTGTGGACCTGGCATCCATGGCAGCTTGACTGAATTTCACACCCAGCCCTACCTGATCCCCTTGCCCAGAGCAGAAAGTTCTGCCCTTACTGTCAAGGGGTTCCAATTAGAGGGACCACCCAGGTCACCTGAAAGAGACAGGAGAGACAAGGCTGATGTTACCCACCTGCAACCTGTTGGTCAGAATGATGTTGGGGTACATGGCACCCACGTCCAGATGGTAAATAAGGGGACACTCAATTCTGTTTGGAACATCCTTTAGGGAATTCAGTTTGACCTTGATTTCATCACAAACCTGTGGCAAGTCAAAAAGAAGTGAAATTCAGACAGGAGGGAGTTAATGAGTGAAATACTTGTTGAATTTGGTCTTTTACTCCTGGATCAGGAGGCCTGCCACTGACTCTGGGGAAGGATTTAAAGGACCAAAGGAGCAGCATCAGGGTGTCCTTGACCATCGGCACTTTAGGTTTTGTTTTGGACCTCCAAGGTAGGCTTTATCTGTAGGGCTATGTGGAAGTGAGAGCAGCTACTTCCCAAAGGTTACGCAACCAAGGACCTTCTCAGTGCAAATAAGTTAATGGAGACAACAGCAAAGTCCCCAGTCACTAACTGATGGCATCCTCTAAGAAACCTCAGACTTGGCTTTGGATGGGGGGACCTGCACTTTGTAGCTTATAAGAAGCAGGGAACAATAGGAACTTGAGTAACTGGGGTATCTGAGGGGTCTGTCTTCTCACTAAATCCCTTTCCAGCTCTCTCAGAGCTTTGCTCCTGGTTGAACCTGCAAAGAGGAAAGCAGGAACCACATCCCTTAGCCAGGTCAGAGGCCCCAGATCCCTGAGCTGGGCTCCAGCAGCTGGGCAGAAGGGTCCTGGTTGGGGATGATAGAGGTGGTGGCTGATTATTACATCCCTCAAGACCATCTGCTCTGCAGGTGCCCGTTGATGGGCTTCTTGGTCTTTCTCCATAGAGCATAAAATGAAGCTAAACAGGCACTTTAAAGCTGCAGCCCCAGCCTGGCAGCTCAGCCCTCCCTGCCAAGCCCAGCCATGCCACGGGCAACGCACCTCCTGGAAGTTGGTGACTTGATCCAACGGCAAACCCTCCTCCTCCTCGATGGCGTGCCGCAGCGTCTTCTCCACATGCTGCACCAGGAAGTCGAAGGCAGCAGGATTCTGCAGGGGCATGGGGACAGCACTGAGGCCACCGGCAGCTGTCCCCAGCTGCAGGCTGGCAGCTCCTGCCCTGCTGCCCTGTCCCTGCCTGACATGGGGAGCTCTAAGCACAGCCCTGCAGTGTGGAGCAGCATATTGAGGCACAGGCAGGGTCCAGACCACTGACAAGAGGAGGGAGAAGGAGGAGGGAGAAGGAGGAGGGAGAAGGAGGAGGGAGAAGGAGGAGGGAGAAGGAGAGAAAAAAAGAAAAGAGCAGCTGATGAGCAGCTGGTTGCATTTGTGGTTGGTAGTGCAGCACCCCTCGTGGCCACATGCTGACTGATGCAAGGTCCAGAGATTCAGACTTAGCCCAGATCCTTTTATACACCCAGTTTGTGCTTCCCTGAGGATCATTCACCAGATGATATTCACCAAAACATTCTGCACTAACTGCAATGCACTGCACAGCAGAGTGAAGCCACCTCTGAAGCCTGAAGGCAATAGGCGTGAAGCAGGACAAGGCAGGAGGTGATGGAGACAGCAACGTGAAGCAGAAACAGGTGAAAGATACCCAGGAAAGGTTCAGAAGAACCTTAGTTTGGGTGGGAGAAGAACAGAGGGAGGACAGGACCCCCAAGGGGATAGAGGCATATCTTCCAAGAACCACTGGCTCAAAACCAAACCCAAAACCCCACTTCACCAATCTCCCTCGTGGTTGAGAAGGTCTGGCTTGTGTCTAGTGTGTGACACATATCACAGAATCATAGAACACCAGGCTGGAAGAGGCCTCAAGGATCATCTGCCTTTCTTGGCAAAAGGTCTAGACAAGATGGCCCAGCACCCTGTCCAGCTGAATCTTAAAAGCGTCCAATGATGGGGAATCCACCACTTCCATGGGGAGGCTATTTCAATGGCTGATTGTTCTCACTGTGAAAAATTTTCCTCCTGTGTCCAATTGGAATCCCTCCTGGAGTAACTTGTACCCATCACCCCTTGTCTTTCCCACATGACTCCTTGTAAAAAGGCAGTCTCCATCTTCTATGTACCCACCCTTTAAATATCGGAACATGGTGATAAGGTCTCCCCTAAGCCTTCTGTAGACACTTGCTCTCCTAGTGAAGCACAGATGGCCACTTGGAGGCCTCCTCCCATCCCCTCCCAGCCAAGCACCATGCAGCTGGGTCTCCTAAGTATGACAGGTACTGCCCAAGCCCAGCAGGGACAGAGGAGATCCCACAAGCAGAGGGTTATTCCCCACCACCATGCTCCCTGAGGACAGGGGCTGGCTGCGTGGTCTCTTACCATTTTGAAGCGGCAAGGGATGTCACTGCGGAAGACCCCAGACTCCAGCGCTTCCACGTGGCCTCCCACGTATGTCTCTGAGTCCAGCACATGGCCATCTTCCGTAAGTTTGTTGAATTCCTGCTCCTGCTTGTTGGGGAAGATGATGTTGGCGTGATAGGCCTGAACCATCAGCAGCGCCTCGCACAGCGTCCCAGATCCTTTTCTTAACACCTGCAGGAGAGACATCAAAGCTGGTTTTAAACTCAAAACCAGTAAATTTAGATTACATATAAGGAAGAAATTCTGTACTATGAGGGTGGTAAGACACTGGAAAAGGTTACCCAGATAATTTGTGGATGCCCCATCCCTGGAGGTGTTCAAGGTCAGGTTGGATGCAGTTTTGAGCAACCTTGTCTAGTGTCCCTGCCCATGGCAGGGGGTGGTTGGACTAGATGATCTTTGCAGGTTCTTTTCAATCCAAATCATTCTGTGTGCCAGTGCTGGTGGCACAGCCACATTAGTGATCTGGATGGCATCAGCTGGTGACACCCATGGAACCAGGCAGTGGGCAGTGCTGCAGCCCACAGCAAGGATGACGGGAGCAAGCGAGAAACCAACACCAACTCCTTTGTGTTGGCCAGAAGGAAAGCAAGCTATAGACAGTGCAAAGACCTCCCAACCTCTGCTGCCATCATCTTCTGACACTACTCTATTGTCAAGCACCTTTGTAAGTGAAACCAGGTAGAGGGAGAGGGACATTTCTTTCATGCTCAGCACAGACAGCTTCCTAACCATCCTCCCTATAGCTCACAAAAGCCATCAGGAGACCTGGCTTTGCATGACCACGACCACAAGTAACCTTGGCTGAGCATGGAGCATCAGCCACTTTCTTGCTCCAGCCCTATACTGCCAACCCACAGGCTCTTGTTCTTCAGTAGCTCTCGTAGCACCCCAGGGCTGTGGAAAGGAGTAGCCTCCAAATCCACCCACCCTCCCTCCCTGACAGATGGGAAAGTGTCCAGGCAGTGGCACTCAGGTCCATGGCCAGAGTGTCCCTGCAGTGTGGGAGACATGGCTCTTCGCCCAGCAAAGAAATCATTGTTTTGGGAGCGTACCCACCTCATCAGGCTCCATGGGAATGATGGTGCACAAGGCAAAAATGAAAGGATGCACATACTTCATATACATGTAATAGGTAGCAACTGCATCGGACACTGAATAGGTGGCCAGGGTCTGTCGAGGAAGGGTGAGAGGCAAATTAATCCAAATTACATGTGACAGAGCAGCTCAATGACAATAATCTTTCGTTGATTCCTGTTGGGCACGCTCGTATCAACAGGAAGAAGAGAAAGGTATATTTCTCCATGTCCTACATTGTAAAGAATAACCCCTTAGCTTCCAAAGACATCCTGCTCTAGCTCTAGTTCTAATTGCACATCAATGTATGCACAAAGCATAAACCAGCTTTGAATGAGAAGAAACGGGGGGGATGAGCTCATGGCACAGATGTCACCCCATTTGACAACCAAGAGGCTGCTCCAGGGCTTCAGCAGAAATCCCCTGCCTGTGGCACCTGGACACTAAGCCTATTTCTTGTCCCTCCAGCAAATCATGGGTCTTCATGGTGTTTCCCATCTAGGTGGTGCCTGCCACCTCACGTTGATATAAATATATACAGAAAATACACAGTACAATGCCAGTGCTAGAACCACTTCAAAGAAATCCTGTTCTTTCTCCCCACAAGCTCAAGTGCTTCTAAGGCATTGGCCACCTGGGGGAGACAGATTGAGTGAATTTCTCAAAGCCCACTGTATTGAGCAAAAACATTTTGTAACCCTTTAAGCTAAAGATTCAGTCATAGTGCAGCTGCTCTAGCCTTGGTTTACAATTGCTCGGAGGAGATACAGTACAGGGAGGGGATACCTGAGGCTCCTCTGTAGCCATACGGCACATCTCTTCAGGGTCCAGCTCCACTGGATCGTAACCCAGTTTTGCTTTAGCTGCTGCTTTCAGGTTGTGACTTCCCACTGGAAGGTAACTGTCTCTCTTCACCCACCTGGACAAAATCATGAAAATACCAGGATTGTGTAGAGAAACCAGCCCTGCTTTTTCAAAAGGGGCTCAGGCTTGCAAACAGGACCTCGATTGCAAAGGAGGCCTCTCATTGAGGACAGCCGAGAGCTGAGCATCCAAGCACAGTGGCATAGGAGGCTGCCCAGCTATAGATATCTTGCATCTCTACCAATGCACTTAAATCCCAACCAGGACAAACCCAGCTATCCATACCACCACCACTGCTCAGAATTAACACCTCCCAACTCCCTCAGTGGGTTTAAGATAAACATTTAACCACTGGAGGAGACACCATCAGGACTGCAAGGACTCTCCAAAGTCCAGACACTGCTCCAGTAGAGGAAACCCATATAAAAGCCCCAACTTCTCTCTCTCCCATGCATGCATAGTGTGCCCTTTCCTCTTCTGGCCGTGCCAGGAGGCTGCTGGGTTAGGATATGGTCCCTTCCCCACTCCAGTGGCCTGAACTTAGCCCACTCATTCTCCACTCTCCAAATCAGACCTCAGACACCCGAGGACAGACACCAGCAGGCTGCAGGGAGAGAGGCAGTCCCAATACCCCTTCATGAGGAAGGCTTGGTAGCTTCTGCAGTATGCAGAGTGCCAAGGGGAAGCAGCACAGTTGAACAAATGGACTATCACACCAGCCTAGGGAGGTGTGAGACACGGAAGTTTCCAACAGTCAGAAGGAGAATAATATCCAAATACAGCTGTAGGCATTTTATATAAATTCAAGAGATAAAGATGCAGTTATATGGTAGAGGAGCAGCATTTGGTACCTCAGACAGTCCATGTGGATGCACTGGGATGCTTTGTACTCTCCCTGGCTGTCCTTCTGAAACCCAATTTCCTGATACATATCAATTCCATGAGCTGCTGCTCTTGCTTCCACAAAGGGCCTAGGGAAAGAGGCAACGAGAAGAGAGGGAACGGAACATTTCCCTTCATCTCCAACAACAGCTTCACAACAGCTTTGTTGAAAACTACCTAAAGAATTTTTCTTGCAACTTATCTGTGATATCTGGCTATGGGGAAAACTTCATGCAGGACAGAACTGCAGCATGACTCAAGAGGTGAAGGTGCTTACATCCTGCACCAGGAGGTGGGAGCATGTGGTCCCCCTCCCCTTGCTTCCTGAAGGCTTGCCTACACCCCTCTCCCTCATATCTTCCAGGTCTCTTTTGACCCTCTCCCTGTTCTCCCAAGACTGCACTCACCCATACACCAACACTGCCCCACTGACAAGGCTTTAAAGCACTTCAGCCAAGTGGATGGGACCCTACAGATGCTCATACTTCCAAGCCAGTGACCACAGGACTTGGCGAGGTGCTCAAACCCACCAGACAGTCGGCATGGATCACACACTATCACTACAGTGTGAGCCACAGAAGGGTGTCAAGGCTGATATCTGACCCTGCCCCGTAGCTCAGGTGACACCTTGCCGGCTTGGTTTTCATTCCTGATCTTACCAGTCAAAGAAGTCTCCATTGTACGTGACAATGATGGTGGGTTTGGTCTCCTGGACATGCTCAAACCACCTTTGGATTAAATGAGCCTAGGATGAAACAGAAGATATATATATGTATGTATATAATAACTTCATCTCCCCCACAGAGAGGTGGTGGACACCATACCGTTTACACCACCCTTCCCCTCTCTTCCCCACCTAGCCCAGACCTGATGTCTCTTACCCTCATTAACACGAAATGAAAGCATGACCAGCCCTGCCAGACCCACCGCGCTCCCCAGCAGGGCAGCCTACCAAGCTATTAGCTCTCTTTGGCTACCAAGAACCTCAGACAGGTGCCCGCCCACAGGTTCTGCTGAGCAGAACTGACTTACTTCATCTGGTTCATTAAAGACACAAAATGGACCCTCATACTCTGGCTTGGGAGTAAACTCAAAGTCTTCGATATCCTCAGAGACGATCTCCCTGTTTGTGATCAGGTAGCCCTAGGAAGGTGACAAGGAGTCAGTTTGGAGGACTTGGCTTGCAGGCAACCTGAAAATGCTGTCCAAACAATGGGACATTTTCATCTGGAAAGCCAAAGCTTCTGTCAAGGGGATGACTCCGTTTGGGAGTCATCTGTTGAACCATCACTGGCCATCAGCTAAAGAGCTCATGGGGAGAAAACATGGGACAGCAGAGTTGTCCCAGTGCTCTCCAGGTTACTTCTCCCTTGCAGGAGCACCAGAAACCTGAGTCCCATGAAACTAAATATTTTATGCATCATTCAGACTTTAGTTTTATTTCCACAGCCACACACCAAGCAGCCAGCAGCAAAGAAAGTCTGGAGTGAGCTGGGTTGGAGGAGAAACGCTGTGATGCTCCCCAGCTTCACTGCTGGAGCACAGACGAAACTAATCTGCTGTCCCTTACCTGCCCATCAATCATGTAGGAGATCATCATGATCTGGTCTGTCTCTGCATCAGGAAACTTCAAAGGGAGTTTAGTAGTTTCAATGTCAAAGGCAAGAACGACAGGATCCTGAGCAGGACCAAATCCATTAGAAAATAGTCTAAAGCTGACTTGAAGTTAAAGAGCTATTCCCATTGAGCCCAGCATGCAAACCAGACCCTCCCCCCAGTAATCATTTTACTGCTTTATCAACCCCAACATCCCCACCCAAGCCCAGAAACAGAGCTATCCCCCTGCACACCACAGTGTGACAGCAGCAGAGCATCTGAAACCAGCCTCTTGGTGAGGGCACGCCAGCTGTGCGCCCCGACAGACCCACGCTCACCGGTCGCTCCACCAGGTCATCTCGGCGGATGATTTCAGGGGGGTAGGTGCTGCCCCGGTACCGCACGTTGTACCAGTGAGCCTGTGGAGAGGAGGGCAGGCAGGGCCTTATGGCAGGGCCAGCTCCTTGCGTCACTTCTCTTGGGCTGCTGGGGACAGGGCCACGCGAGTGACATGCAGCCCAGAAGAAAGGCTCAAACTGTAGCCGTGCATCGTTCATAGAGTCATAGAGTCGTCCAGGCCGGAAGGGACCTCCAAAGGCCATCTAGTCCCACCTCCCCGCAGTCAGCAGGGACACCCCCAACTAGACCAGGTTGCCCAGGGCCTCGTCGAGCCTCACCTTGAATATCTCCAGGGAAGGGACCTCAACCACCTCCCTGGGCAACCTGTTCCAGTGCTCCACCACCCTCACGGTGAAGAACCCTCTCCTAATCTCCAGTCTAAATTTAACTCTTCTGCGTGTCATTACCAAGGAGAAGGCCCAGCAGTTCGGGCCTAAGCTTTACACATGAACTCATTGTTGTCGAAATCTTTGCAAAGGTCCTGGAGAGACAACGGTTCCACCCTGCCTGGCTGCCCAGAGAGATGGTGGAGTCTCCGTCACAGGAGACGTTTAAAACCCGCTTGCGCAACCTGCTCTAGGAGGACCTGCTTTGGCAGGGGGGTTGGACTAGATGATCTCCAGAGGTCCCTTCCAACCCCGTATCATTCTGTAATTCTATGATTTCTGCACATCTGTGGATTCCAGGAGCACAACAAACTGAGGCAGCAGGAAAGCAAAGCTCTTCCAGCTTCCCTAGTCCTTACTCACCACGTGGATCTTCAGGTCAATGGAGAGGCGAACGTGGTAGGGTACGTCGTACTCCCGCATATCCACAATGTTTTCCATCTGGTTGGCAACCTTTCTGGAGGCCCCTTCCTCATCCGTGCTCAGGACGCCTCCGCTCAGGGCGCTGCAGGGACAGAGCCACACAGCCCTGACCCACGCGCCGGGTACACCTCCACCTCCACCGGCTCGGCCGTGAGGGACAGCCACCGGCACCGGTGACACCCGGCAGCAGGAGTCAGGGAGAGGAGAGAAGGAGAAACACTTCCCTGCCACACAGCCACCCTCTGCTCGCGGAGGCATCCCCGGGATGGACAGCACGCGCGGTCCCACCGCTCCCATCTAAATTCCCCTTCTCTCATGTTTGCGAGCTGTGTCTGCCCGGGTGTAGGGTTAGACAAAACCCACACCTCCCATATAATGACTGGTTCTTACGGCATCGGATTTCTAAGTACAAGTCTAAGGACAACGAGACAATCTGAGAAGCTCTTTGAACTGGGACAGTACGCCTTCCAGGTGAGCAGGGAGCGCTCATCTTTATTATTCCTCAAGTTCCAAACGAAGTCAGACTTCACAGCCAGAAAGTGGGGCCAGTTTTTCATGTGTATATGCTGGTTGACTTCAAAGATAAAGTTTCTTTTTTTTTTTTTTTTTTTCCTTCCTGCAACTGTTTCCAATTTTGTAAATAAGTGCCTGACTTTTTATTCGTAGAAAATATTTGTTGGGTTTTTTTCCCTTCAGTCCCCTTACTACTCTAAGGTTGTCCAGTGCCTCCCAGTACCCTTTCTCAGAAAACAGGGAATGTATTTGACTGGCAGACAAGAGGTACTACCACAGAACATCACATCCCAGGGGCTCTGGGGCCTCTCACTGTGCGGCACTGAGCTGATGACCCATCTTGGAGATGGGTGACAGAGGGACATAGCCAGGGTCAGATCCCAGGCAGGACAACCCCTCTCTGAGGACAGCTGAGAAACAACCAAGGAAGTGTAGGTATGAAGATGAGGGAACCGCCTGGCTGCCCTGAGAGGAGCTCCCACCTCGACAGCATGGCTGTGTAGACATCGCTCGCCTGGTCTCGCTCTCTGTTTTTCCTAACGGCAGGAGAGATCTCCTTCCGCACCTTCACCAAGTCATCCACTGTGTTGAAAGACAGCTTGATGTAGTTCCTCTTCAAGCCCACCAAGTGATTTGGCTAGAAAGCAGGGAGACAACACCAGCTCAGGGGGGATGAGTCCCGAGGGATGACCACCATAAGAGGGAGGGGAAGGCAGACTAGACTGGCGCAGGTGGAAAGACTGGCCAAAAAAGAGGTGCCAACAGGTAGGAGAGTCAAGCACCGACAAGAGACTCTGGTGGGCACATCAGCACAAGAGCTACGCTGGTTCACAGCAAGGGCCCAGCCAGCCCTGCTGCCCGCTCAGGGAGGATCACGGGTGGGATTCACCCGGGGAAGGGGAGGAAGAACTGGTGAAGCATGAGCACCATCCCTTTCCCACAGTACCCTCTCCTTCTCCAATCGTTCTGTAATTCCCGCAATTAAGCCTCTTGAATACACTGTGAAACAGCTGGAGAGGAATGTAAATACTACCGAGAAGCAATTAGCCATAACTAACCCCTTCCTCAGAAGCACCACAAGCAGACCAAAGCCAAATGTGCCTTCCCTTCCCTACCCTGTCCCTTCCTACTTCACTAGGTCCAAAAAAAAAATAAAATATGTTACTCAAGAGCAGAGAGGGCAGAGGAAAACCCACCAGATCCAGGTCTTCTTTGGGGACAGTTTCCAGCTTTGCAATCTTCCCTTGGAATTTCTTGGAGAGGAAGGAGGACACTTCTCGCTCGCAGCCCTGCCAAGAGACCCTGGGGCTGAGCAGTGTGGCTTTGTCCCTCGGGACAAGACCCTCCTGAAGAAGGATGCCCAGGAGGTCTCCAATAGCCCAGGGACCCGCTGCTCCCCCCTGCAGACCTCAGTCCTCCCAGGGTCCCCTCTCCTCACCTTCTGGGTGGCGATGTAGAAGTAGGGCTTGTAGGGCAGGGCTACCTAAGGGAGAGCAGAGGAGTGATGGCAGCAGGTCCCTTCGTGGGACCCTTCGCCCCACCTGCACCCCCTGGGGACCCACCTTGAAGCGGCTCCCATCCTCCTGGATGAAGTAATAGTCCACAGCGCTCACCGACCGCCGATCCTCGTCCAGCACCTCCGTCTGTCCACGGGCACCACGGGCTCGGTGGGGTCTCTCCGCCAGACCCCTCCGGGCCTACCGGGACCCTCCAGGGGACACCACCCCGACCCC
>JAHREE010000569.1:885430-938332 GCA_033628505.1 Tringa tobata | reverse complement strand
GTATATCCACAGCAACTATTAGCTAGGATTTTTTTTTTTCAAAGAATTTTTAACTTCATCTTTGGTTGCCTCAGCTGAAGGAAAGGTCAAAGGAAGGTGTAGAGAAAATGAAAAGCGTGTAAAAGGTGGAGAGGCTTTGTGCTGCATTGAGGGACCTTCTATGCCTTGCCTGTTATGTAAAACCCATCAGAAGGAGGGGGCAATAAACAAAAGAATTTTCTTCTCAGCATGTGCTGGGACCCAGCACTGCAAATAAATGCATTGTTAGTTGAAATCAGTGTTTTGGTTTCTCCCTTCCTTTGTGAGATGCTGTAGAGGAAGCAGATTAAAGATTGCCAGCTTTCTGGCAAAATATACTGGTGGCATCATAATGACTTCATTATGGCCTCTAAATGAGTTAACAGACTAATAATGTATTCAGGAAAAAATACACATTATGAACATGCACACAGGTGTAGGGTTAACCCCTTCTTTGGCACCCCTTGCTTTGAATCCAGCTACTGCAGCTTAAGCCACAGTTCAGTGCCTCCACTAGCTGGGCAGTAAAGGATTTAATTCAACAGCTGCGTACCAACTAATTGCAGCTGTATTTCCTTCTGAGTTCATCTACAATGCAAACAACATGGCAGCTGTTTGTTTGTTTGTTTGTTTGCTTGGCTGGTGGTGGCTGGGAATGCTGCTGCTAGGTGGAAATGCCAGCACAGTGGTGCAGAAGCTCTGGGAGGCCCTGCAGCTCAAGCCTCCTTTTATTAAAAAGTCTTTCAAAAGTGGCTTATATGACATACCCCTCCTTTGGTTTTCCCGTATTGCTTTACATGGTGCATAAAACATGTTCACCGGAGGAAATGGAGATTTAACAGTAGGCTAAATCCTTCTGCCCAAACTCATTCTCTACCTGCCTTGCTGATGTCTCCTGCACCTCACCTTCAGCATCACCAGAACCAGACTCTTACTGTCCTCATCACAACTCCTGTACCCCTCCTGCCCCCCCACCTCTGCCTTCCTGCAGCACCGGGGGCTGAACTGTCCCCTTCTTCCCCAGGGTGGGTTTTTGGGTGACACCATCCCCATGCTGACGTGTAACTCCAGCCCCTTCCTTGCTACCACAGCTTTGCCACTTACTGGCCAGCCCTTCGTGTTGTCCCTGCTGGGAGGGAATGACCAGGGAAGGAGCAGGAGAACCTACTGCTTGATTTCTTGGTGCTTTCTCAGTTCCACCACCCAGTCCAGGTCCTGGGGCTGCTCCACTCTCTGGATTTCATTTTCTTGGTGAAGCTTGTCTGTGCGTGCTGCTTCTGGTGGGGAAAGCAGCTGTAGGCACCTGGATATCAAGGATGTTCCCCTTGCCCTGCACGCTTCTGCTGCAGCTGGCCTGCATGGGTCTTTGTGGTTTGGCGAATGCGAGCGTACGTAGGAGAGGAGGGGGCTGTGGTGCAGGTAAACAGGTCAAGGGACATCTGGTGTGGAAGTGTCAATGTTAAGCCTTGGTCCTGAGTGTGGTTGCCCAGGGACTGATGCTGGTGCCTGGGGGGCTGGTGCCATCAGCGTTGCTGAAGGTGCCTTCGAGAGGAGCTCCCATCCTGCAGCTCGCTTTGGTCAGCTGAGAGGGAGCTAACGGAGGACGCAAGGGCAAGGGGAATCAGCTAGCCATGCTGATCTGTGACATCAGTCAGCATCCACACTTAGCCTTTGTGGGTGGAAAAATGTCTTTTGGGGACCTTTCATTGGCAATTTATCTTCATTACCTCTGGCAGCGGGGTTTTCAGGTTTGAAGGACTCAGGAAGGTCAAAGGGGAGATACAAGTCGTGTCTGCAACCTACCGGGTATCTACTGAGTGAGGTCCTCTGCCTTTGCTTTGCAAGACATAGAAAATAAAGGTGGTTTTCTGGCCTTGACCCGTGCTGTGGTACTATGGGCCATTGCAGTGCCACAGCAATGTGGCTTTGGACACTGGGAACTCTAAGTTTTCTTCCGTGAGAACCCACGCTGTTTATATCCTTCCCTGAAATGTTCAAGGAGTGAAAACACATCCAGGAATAAATGCCTTTGTTGACTAAACTTGTAACAAACTCTGCTGGCAGTTCCACTTTATTTTGTATACCATCAGCAAAATTGTGTTTAATCTTGGACTGGTGCAGGAATAAAAGCACTCTGCAGGCATATTTCCTGAGCTGCAGATTTTCATGTAGAGCTGCATTTGCATAGCAGGGCCAAATAGCTGAAAATGCCATCCTGTAATGTACCGCGCTCTGCAGCTCTGGTTTTGATTAGCAGTCTTCAAAGGCTTTTGACGAGCCTTTCCCCAGCCCCTGGGTAGCACACGTTGACTGCAGTGCTCCATCTCGGTGATTATAAAACCTGCAAATGCAGTGAGGTAAATATTTGCAAATACCGATTGTTCTGACAAAGAGGTTTCACAGCCTTTTTATGGTATTTGTCATTCCCGTTTCTTGCAGGAGCTGGGCACCATCACAGCTGCATAGTGGACTTCCCTATTTCTAAAAGTTCGCCTATCCCCTGTATGAATGAGAAGCAAATAATGGAAGGACAAAACAGAGCTATTTTCCCCATAAGTGCTGTTTTGACATGGAGGGAATATTTCAGATGCAGCCGGATGTTAACAGAATTTATTTAGACACTTTTGAAAGACGTATACGAAGTCCTTATCTGCTGCATCTTCTTGTATCTGAGAGAGACCCTCAGTCCCCCTGAGCGCCCTTGGCATTTCTTAGGGTGACCTTGAGGTGCACACACGTTGCTGTGTGCCAGGAAGACCTTTTGATGAGCAGACCCCTGGTACAAGAGCTTTGGGGAGTGGAGTCCTGCGACAGTAAATAATTATGCTGGCTGTACCAGAGGCCAGCCCTGAGGCCTGACAGCTGCTGCAGCGCCCGGCCCCATCCTGATATTTAAGTGTTTAATTAAGAGCTTATGTTCAAGCAGTGAAGTAATCTTCTGTTATCTCTAGTGCTGCAGTCCCGTGATGCCGGCTCCTCTTCTGAAGGCCCAGTTCTCAGTCTCTGCATAATTTTTTTCCTCCAGTTTTGCTGGGGGTGGGTGATGCAGAGGCGATGAGCTGCCAGCTGGCAGCCTGCGTGGAGCCCAGCGCTGCTCGGGAGCGGCAGCCGGGGCAGGACGGCGGGTGAAGGGGACCAGGGTGCTCGGTGGGAGCTGCAGCAGCACTGTCTCTGCACCAGGTGCAGGAGAGCGTCTTGCAAAACCTATAAAGTTGTGATGGTTTTTCTCTGTGCTCTCTGCTGGGCTCGATGTGGGGTGGTGGGGCAGGGCAGCAGCTGCGGCGCAGCACGGCGTGTCCGTGGGTGAGCACTGCCCTCGCACAGGGGGTGCGTTTGTCTCTGAGCAGGGAATGTGTCCCCTTGGCAAGGATGTTGCTGGGGAACTCCCATGGGCTGTGTGTCCTCCTGAGGGTGCCCCCAGGCTTGGCTGGCAAGTCCGACCTCCTGGTTTTTGGGAGCGTGGCACTTGCTGAACGGGGTGTCTGGAGGGGGAGGGTACAGCCGGGCACGTTTGACGTGGCGGTTTTGTTGTTAGCTCTGTCATTTCTGATAGAAATGGTTTGGTGTCTCTTTGGGACCACATAAAGCAGTTGTCCCCGAGGTTTGCCGTGCAGAGGCAGCATGGACCAGCCCGGGGGTGCCATCAGAGCACAGCTCCGGAGGGCAGTGAGACCCCACCACAGCGGTGGAGTTACTCCTGCTGGCTGTGGGAAAACAAACCCTGCTGGAGTAAACCGGGCTTTCTGGCCGTGCCCACTGTGTCCTGCTGGTCTCTCCGTCATCACCACCCTTGATGCTCTCCTGGTTCCCACTGACAGCACACTGTGACCAGTACAAGGCTGCTCCCTGCCCGCAGTGCTGTGTGCCCTCTGCTGCAGCCCCCGAGCAGCAAACCCTGAGGTGTCGCAGGGGTCCGTGGCTGGGGAAGGAGGACACATGGCTCTCCCTTCCACCATCCAGCTCCTCCATCCCCCATGGCCAGGCACCTTCAGTCACCCAGACTCCCCCAGATTCAAGCCACCTCTTGGCTCAGGCCGGTTATCTCTTCTGCTGCACTGCAGTATTAACTTAGTATTTTCCTTGTTTCTACCATTTTAAGTACATAACTTTAAATGGCCAGGTACCTGTAGTTTAAATTTAGTCTCTAGAAGGGCACTGAGCCACACTGGGAACTTAATCCTGTGGTAAAGAAGTCTTGGGTCATTTAATTGCCCTATTTTTTTTTAAATAATGACTGTGGCCCTGCACTGCAGCCCAGCCACCCTCCACCTGGTGCACCTCCACCAAGTGTCGATGCCAACATCTCCAGCCTTGTGTCCCAGGCGCCTGCCTAAAAGCAGGCAGAGGCTTTGACTTTTCTGACAAGGCTGTGAATAGGGATGGAGAAGAATCTATGGGAGATGTGTTGGGGTATTAAAAAAATTGCAGGAGGTGTAATGGGGTATGAATGACTGAGTGGTAGGTATTAACGGCATGAGGCAAAGCATAAGAGCATGGTGGCCACAGTGTGGAAAAAAAAAAAGCCCTGAGGCAACCATGATGAATGGGCTTGGGACGTAGTTCCTGGGTGTGTGCATAAGGGTCCCAGCAGTGCTTTGAGCTGGAGGCTGAAAATCTGGGAGAAAAAAAAAATAAGGGCCAAAATTTATAGTCTTGGCAAGAGTCTGCATTTTAAGCAATTCTATGATTTTGGGGAGCTGACTCCAGATTTTTGAATACTAAAAGCTGGCAGTGCTGAGGTGATGTGGATGTATGGTATTAGCACCTGCTTAACTGTTTTGTCTGCTTTTTTGATATATTCTGATGAAATGCTTTCAGTTCTGGCCTCCTGGTCCTTCATATAGATCTGTGTGTGTGTATATAGAGGGAGATAAAAAATACATGTATATTAAAAATGTACATGAAGACACAAACCCACATATGTACCCATGTATATGCACGGTGCTGGTGGCACAGGGCAAGCAGCATATCTACATCTGTATCTCTAGATGGGTATATATACATGCTCAGAGAGCAGCAGTTGCTCAACCCTGGAAGCTACAGCTGTCACCATTGTCCCCACCAGCCGTGGCCAGGACAGAGCTGCTGTGTGACAGTGGTGGCTTTGGCTGGTCCCCAAGGAGCTGGCCATGGCACAGATTTGTAGGCACGTGCCTAAAACTTTCCAAACCATTTGCTTTAAGGTCAGGAACCTCTTCCAGCAGTTATAGAAAATGACTGTCAAAGGGAGGGAGTGCACTGGACCCAGCCACACCATGCCAATCGGATTTCAGAATTAAACTTGGATTTATAAATATTTCATTTAAATGTCATTTTCCCTGATGGCAATTGAAGCAGTTTGCAGGATCGGCTCAGGTGCCACTGAGCCCCGGATTCCTGGAGGGATCATCCCTCAGGAATGCAGGTCTCTGGCCAGAGGGACACGCCACATGGGGCCAGAGGGGAGAAGGAGGAGGAGGGAAAAAAGGGGGATAAAGTGTTGGGGAGAGGCAAGTGGTGAAGTGTGGGGGCTGAAATAAGAGAGGGAAAGACTTTGTACCCCCTTTTCTTTTGCTCTGGACATTTGCCCAGCAGTGCTGGTGAGTGCTGAGTGGAGACAGTTGGGAGCACCGTCAAGTACTGGTGCCAGTGACCTGCTGCTTTTGCGTATGTTTTTCTGACCGGGAGAGAAGTGAAGAGCTCAGAGCTAAATTTCTGTCTTCATCCCCACAGGTTCATATGCTCGAGGATCAGCGAGCACTCCGGGTGCTCGCCTGACCCAAATGTAGTTTGGAAAACAAAGCTGTGGGGCATGGGGCCAAGGGAGAGATGGGGGAATGGCACCAACACCATCGTTAGGGCTCAGCCCGCTCTGCCAGGGCCAGTCCAGTCCCGTCCTGTGCCATGGTTGGCAGCAGCAGCATCCTGATACCTGGCTCCGGTGTCTGGCTGCAAGGATGCGCAGCCACCTTCACTCCAGATAAATGTCTGATCCATTGGCATTAATAGATGTTCATTAGATTTCCTAACTCTGTCCTGGAAAATCTGTGTCTGCTTTTCCGAAGGCGATAGCAAAACAGTGCTTAGGGCAAGGGGCTTCTTTGCTGGGTACCTGCGGGGAGCTGAGCTGCTTCTGGAGAGCTCCAGGAACAAATTTGGTCATAAGAACATTTTTTTTTAAATGCGTGGTGCTGGGCCTATTAGTTTGCAATAGCTCCTGAGCTAGCAGCTGCAATAATGCAACAGAAGTTCACATTTTCTGTTGGTTCAGCATGGATACACAGAAAATTGCTTGACAGGACCTATCTGTCAGTGCCCTCGGTGAATCCTGCCCCTGGCAAGTGCCAGGATTTGGCACTTTGGCAAAAAGCCATCCCATCCCCTGCCCTGCTGTGCTGGCACAAAAAGTAGAAACTCGTAGGGCTCAAAACAACTGCCTGCCTTTGGTGCCTGGGCAGTCATGGCCACGTGCTTTTCTCCCTTCCTAAATGAACGACCTTCATCCTGAGCTTTTCTGCCACTGTCCTCTCAATGGGCTTACAATAAATGGTCTGGGGCAACTGATGAAGCTGGAAAGACCCAGTGCCCTTCTCTTGCTGCAGGGCCGGTCCCTCTCTTCTGGGGCGCATTGTTCCCCTCCCTTTGTCTTCCCTAAACCTGTTAGGTTGTGAGCTTTAATTTTTATCTTCTGCGTCTTTTCCTGTTTGTGACATTTATAAGACAGGGAGAGCTCAGCAATCTCCCGTTTGCTTGAGACACTTCTTCAGTCTCTGGCACTTACCCCTGGCTCGCTATAGAACTCCCCTGGGGCTTATTATAAATATTAATGGCTTTAGTTTTATGAAGTCCCTAGGAGCTAAAGGGATATTTTTCACTTTATGATGTGAGAGCTCATCACCGGCTTCCTCTGATGTTCCTGCTCCCCCGGGCACGGGGCAGTGGGTGGGTGCACGGCGAGGCTGGATGGAGCTGGGCATGTCTTCACCTGGGTGGCCGAGGAGGGCCACCTCCAGCCCCACTGCTCCCCCTCCATCCCTGTGTGGGGCAGCAGGTCCCAGCCGAGGCAGCGGTGGGGCAGGGGGACACGAGGGGCAGCCCCCAGGCCGTGCCCTGCCAGGGCTGCCTTGCTCCATCACTGCCCGTGGTTGCACCCAGGGTGGCGATGGGCCGAGGGGACCTGCAGGCTCTGGTGTCCCCTCTGATGGTGGGAGGCATGTGCTGTGCTGGCACAAGCAGCTCCCCCGTGTCCCCTGTGTCCCCAGGCCAGGGATGCTTTTATTGTCAAACCGTGTTCAGCAGTGTACGCCTCAGGGGAACGGACAATCCTTGCTTGTCTCACTTGATGCTCAAGGTTCACTCTACGCTGAAAACCTCACGCAGAAATAATTTTGGGTATTTCTAGTTCCTTATTAACTGGTCTCCATCTAATGAAGCAGCTTTATGCACCATGCAGTGTTGGCTTTCTCTTTCAGTTAATGTTATCTACAAACAATTAAAGGGTTTTTTGAAGTCTGTCTGAGCCCCAGAGGCCTTGGCATGCCTCACATCTAGCTGCCTGAAGCTCTTTTCCACTAAACAGGACAGGAACTGTGACTGAGGAGTTGCTTTGCACCCATGACTGATGTCTGCTTGCAAGAACAGATATTTTATGCATGCAAAGGTGCCCAGTTGAGAAAGAACAGTGGAATAATGGGCTTGGGTAATCAAGCTGAGTTTGATATTAAATATTTTATCTTCCCAAGCAAGCCAACAAAACATGTCTGTTCTGATGTCTGTCAGCCCCTTTTGGAGTCCAGGGAAGGAGGGAGAGGCAGAATGGCAGCAGAACCCCCGGCTTCATTTTTGTGAAGATTTCTATTTGTTTCTGCAGTTGAAGTGAAAATTGAAGTTGTGATACCCGAGAAGGAGAGAAGCAAGGAGGAGATGTCGCCCAACGGGAAAGCCAGCCCCCTGATCTACAAAGTCAACGGGACTGCCCGGCATTATCACCTGGAGGAGCATCCCATCGCCAGCAACCCCTACCACAACCCAAAGGATGTGGTGGAGGCATCCGTGTGCCACGTGAAGGACCTGGAGAATGGACAGTAAGTGCCTAAAATTTTTGCAGGTAAAACTTGAGAGATCTTATAACTGAAACCAACCCCCATGTCTTCTTCTTTAGAGTTCCCGGAAGTGATAATTTAACTTAGTAAAATAATATTTTTTATTTCATCTTAAAAAATTACATCACATATAAGGATGTGATGATACAGTGATACAGTCACTGATGATACAGTGACTACTGTTTTTTTTACCGGAAGGTCTGCTGTTCCCTGCACGGTCCACCCTGGGACTCGTTTTAAAAAGCTGCGATGTTCTGTAGCAGAATTTCTCAACAGGATCTGATCAGCTTGCATTAGACAACCCTGACATTTTTTAATAAATTTATAGCCTTAGTAGTTTTACAAAGCAGTGTGAGTAGCGCATGGGTGGAGCTGGTGGGGCAGATCGTGTGCTCCATCACTTCTGCGGTGCCTTGCTCTTCTGGCTGAGCTCATCTCTTTCAATTTGCTGTTTCACCAAGGATGCAGTTTTCCACATCTTTTGCTAATAGCAACATGCTTCAGCTGTGTACAGTTTCACTGACCTGATTTAAGATTTTTCTGAAGTACAAAAGGTGTCTGTCCCGGACACCATGCTTTACAGGCTGGTGTTTCTCTTCTGGGGTAGATGTGCCCTTTCTGCAGCATGTTCAGTTTGTGGCCAACATCTCAGCGGGCTCTGTCCTTCTGTGAAAGAAATTGTAGTTTGAAATAGCTTTTATTCTAGTGAGGGAATGATATCAGGTGTGTGGGACACAGCAGGAGTCTGGCAGCTCGTTATTTTAAATTGAACTACTGCTTGTGATAATATTCTAAACTACTTCGTGCTAAACTTAAGGAGCTTCTTGGGCTATAAATTCTTCTCATTAGGTAAGTTAATCCAGGAATAAACTGTTTTTTTCATCGTGGTGGGATTTTACTTGTTAGACTGTTCTACAGAGGGATGCACTGGACTCTGTTGGATTAAATCTTCACATGATGAGGCATGTTTGGCTCTGCAAGCTCTGCTGGAGCTCAGAGGAGTGCTGGAGGGCCACCAGAACCTGCAGGCAAATGGCCTCCTCCAGCGAGAGGTGGGGGTGAGGAGTTGGTAGAGATGCACAGGACTGGAAGGCAAGCGCAGTGGCTGCAGGGCTGCTTATGGACAGTGATGGGCCACCCTGATGGGCTGCCTGAGTAGGTGAGCAGGAACAGCCAGGCTGGGGACAAGGGGACCTGGGGCAGAGCACAGGCAGCGACCGGGATTGTCTTGAAGCTGGAGCGAAGCAAAACGGGGAAACTGTCCTGGGAAATACCAGCTGTGCAGGGAGAGCTCTGTTCCAGTGTCAAGACATAGCCTAACGGCTGAGCACCAAGGGTCCATGGAGGAACCTCCTGCCAACTTTGTGCTTGGGGTGTCACTAAAAAAAGCGTGCTCTGCTTTAGTGCCCCAGTGCAAGAACGACATTGGAAAAATAGGGCTGCAATAGATATGTTGGCTGGAAAACATGGAGTACAGTAGGTGAGAAGATTTGAAGAGCTGTGCCGGTCATGGGGAAGGTGAGGAGGGGGCTGTCTGCTGTCCCTGAGAACAAACCTGGCTGCAGGTGGCTGTAACGGGGAGCTCCTCAGCTAAAGCCAGGGCTAGAAACTGGCATTGGGCTGGAAACTGGGCTCACACTTCAACCGTGTATGCATTCAGCTACTGAAACACACGACCAGACAGAGGGGTAGACTTGCTATCCCCAGACATTTAAAGTTGAGAACAGTGGTTTTTTTCTAGCTCAAAAGAGAAGTGCTACAAGAAGGTCCCGCAGCAACGGGCCAAACCAAAGGACTCCCTTCTTGCTCTGATACCCTGCGAGGGTTTCTGGGATGCTTCTCACAAGGAGTGTGCTGGGAAGGGCTGTGCATGGGCACAGTGCGAGGCACTGGCACAAGGGTCCGGGCACCTCTACCTTGTGTTAGTAGAATCTGCAAGGACAGGCTATTCTTTCTGCCCATGATTTCTATCTTTCTGGTACCAAGATGGTCTCAGGAGAGCCAATAAAAGCTACTGGAGGATAAACTCTGGCTGCTGTACCCAGCAAGCCTCCCATAAGGCTAACTGGTGGAGGTCAGTGAGCTGCAGACAGAAAACAGTCCCCAGTGCTTCCTTGGCTCTCAAGCAAAGGTCCTTTGCAGGCCAAAGCTGAGTTTTAGCTGGTGCTTCCCAAGTGGGGAGAGGAGTGGGGCAACAGGACAAATTCCCAACAGAGTAAATAGCTCAGCAGGGAGCAGTAAATCATCCTCTTGCTCACTCTGGAGTGAGTGTGGGATCAGGAGCATTGCAGGTGGCTGTGTGCTGCCTTGAAAACACCAGGTCTTGTTTTTGAGTGTCTCAGATCACACAGTTCCTTGGTTAAGTTGTAAACTCTTTCACATATCTTATCTTCCCATAGAGTTATGGTTATCATTTAACTGAAGGTTTTATCTGTACAGCTGAGGAATGCAGTAGGACTTGTACTGCTGTATTCTCCTTGGACTAATGGAAGGACCTCCAAGTGTCCTACATGGGGAGGGAGCAGAGCTGCATCGCCCAGGGGCGGGCCTGCCAATTTACTGGGACAAAATGGCTCTCAAGGGCAGGCATGATGAGCTCAGATGCTGTTTTCGCCTGAGGTGGCAAGGAAACTGAACATTTGCCTTTAATCTAGTGGGACAGTTGATGCAGGTGGAGCAGGCACCTGCACAAAGACTTGTCCAAGGTGGGTCTGAAGGTGTTACAAGAGTGCTGGTGGACTGAGCCCTGGTCTCATCTCCGTGGCTGTGAAGCAGAGTGGGACAAGTGTCTCTGTAGGCTGGGTGCAAGTGATGGGATAGAGCTGGGCTGTTACCCAAAGAGAAAGGAGCATGCAAAGTGAGTCCCATTCTTTTGAGACGCTGGGACCTATCGTGCATGAACAGCATTGAGGGATCACACATGGCCAGTAGCTTTCTTGAGCACATGGGGATTGCTGGGTGCACAGCGGTGTATTCGGCACACCAAATGCAACGTGCCAGACTTGCTGTAGAGAATGTCCACTTTGTACAGTGAGAACAACCGGGATTCCCTGGTAAACATTGTGTTGTGCAGGGATGGTCTTTCTGGCTGGAAGAGGGGACGTTTCCAGGGAACAGCAGCTCTGCACTCTGTGCCCAGCTCCCTGCAAAATGAGGGCTCACTCCTCGTCTCTGTGCTTTCCTCCATGGTGAGCTGGGAGGCTGTGCTGTAGGGAAGCAGCTGCTGATAATTGCATTGGGAAGAGGTTCAGTGCCTCCCACAGGGCCACGGATTGCACAGGGTGTATCAGGGCTGTTGGGTGGAAAGGGAGCACCTGAGTGGTGAGAAGAGAAAGGGCACAGGACATGGGATGAAGATCTGGTGGAGACATAATGAGAGAGCACAGAGTAAACCTCTGCTCAGTGCAGAGCAACATCAGTCTCACGCAATGGTGCTTGGGCAGCTGGCACTGCCCCTGTGGCTGGAAAGCTGCAGAAATCCCCTTGACAAAGATCTGGGCAGGATGAGGAGTGGGGATCTCAGTGCTGGAGCCTCCTGTACCCAAGTCCTGCAGCCTCCTAGAAATGATGAAAGACTCATATTTCAGCGGATAGTGCAACTGCCCAGCATAATCATAGCATCATAGAATTGTCTAGGTTGGAAAGGACCTTTAAGATCATTTAGTCCAACCATCAACCTAACTCTGATAAAAAAAACCCAACAAAAACCAAAAACACACCCACATCACTAAACCACGTCTCTAAGCACCATGTCAACCCATCTTTTGAACACCTCCAGGGATGGTGCCTCAACCACTTCCCTGGGCAGCCCATTTCAAGGCTTAATAACCCTTTCAGTGAAGAAACTTTTCCTAATCTCCAATCTGAACCTCCCCTGGTGCAACTTGAGGCCATTTCCTCTTGTCCCATTGCCTGTTTCTTGGGAGAAGAGACCGACATCCCCTGGCTACACCCTCCTTTCAGGGAGTTGGAGAGAGTGAGAAGGTCTCCCCTCAGCCTCTCCTCATAAAACTTATTCCTCACCAGCTCGGTTGTCCTTCTCTGGACCCGCTCCAGCACCTCAATGTCCTTTTTTGTGGTGAGGGGCCCAAAACTGGACACAGCCCTCGAGGTGGGGCCTCACCAGTGCCCAGGACAGGGGGACAATCACCTCCCGAGTCCTACTCCCCACGCTGTTGCTGACACAGGCCAGGATGCTGGTGGCCTTCTTGGCCACCTGGGCACACTGCTGCCTCATGTTCAGCCAACAGTTGACAAACACCCCCAGGTTTTTTCTGCCAGGCAGCTCCAGCCACTCTTCCCCTGGCCTGTAGCGCTGCAGGGGGTTGGTGTGACCCAAGGGCAGGACCCGGCACTTGGCCTTGTTGAACCTCATCCCATTGGCCTCAGCCCATCCATCCAGCCTGTCCAGATCCCTCTGCAAAGCCTTTCTACCCTCAAGCAGATCAACACTCCCACCCAACTTGGTGTCGTCTGTGAACTTACTGAGGGTGCACTCGATCCTCTCGTCCAGATCATTGATAAAGATGTTAAAGAGAACCGGCCCCAATACCCAGCCCTGGGGGACACCACTCGTGACCGGCTGCCAACTGGATTTAACTCCATTCACCACCACTCTCTGGGCCCGGCCTCCAGCCAGTTTTTAACCCAGCAGAGAGTCCTCCCATCCAAGCCATGAGCAACCAGTTTCTCCAGGAGGATACTGTGGGCTGCAACTGCCTAAATGCAGCCCAGTTCTGTATATGGTCTTCAGGGCTTGGAAACTTGCAAATAAAATCGCGTTGCAGCTACATTGCAAAAATCATGCCTGGCCAGCCTGAAGCACACCGTGCAATGTGGCATGGCCAGCTGGGTGCCGCTGGCCACTGGGGAGGAGACACCAGTCCCTGGAGGACCAGCTGCTGTGGGAAAATGCACCACTGATGGGGGATGCTGCACCCAGGCTGTGGCTGATGCAGAGGTGGGCATCACTCAGCATGGCCCAGCTGAGCCGGGGGGCTGCAGGTCAGCTCTTGGACTAGCCAATAAGTTAGAAAGGGTTTCCTAAAATGCTGCTTTCCAGCACTAATGGCATCATTAATCACCCATCCAGCAGATGGGGATGCTCAGTAGCTCTTTCTGTCTTTGCAGATAAGATGCATGATGGGCAAAGAGACGCTTTTGGCCAGAGCAGGGGTGACTGGCGCCTCAGCCTGGCCTGGTCAAGGACCAGGTGGCTGCAGCTGGGGAGCTGTGACCCAGAGAGCTGGAAAATGGCAGAGCTTTGTGTGTAAAGGATTCCTGCTGTGCTAATCACGCTTTTGTCCCGGGTACCACACCAGCAACTGCGGTCTTTCAAAGAGCACCTGAATCTCTCCAGGGAATGGCTTGAGTGTTGAGTTGGCTCCTGTGCAAACATGAGGCTGAGTCTAGCAGCAGGAGGGACCTCGATGGCGCAGAGCTGGGGCCACCAGCCCCGAGCAGGTGGGAAGGTCACTGTGTGAGCTTTGCTCCGTGAAAACAGCTGAAGGAAACAGCAAGGAGGTCACACATAGGTGTCTGTTGTCCTGAGGGTTTTATCAGGCAAAGATGACCTGTGTTGTTGACACTGGGATGTAGCCAGGACCAGAGCATGACTCCTTGGGGCGCAGGGAGGCAGATCCCGAGGCTGGAGTACACAAAGCCTCAGAATCACCTCTCCTGGTATTCAAGTCTCAGAAATGTTGTGTTTGCTTTGAGTGAGTGAACACAAGCCTGGCACGGACCTGCTGAGCTGCTGGGGCCAGGAGGGGAGGTGATGTCGCAGTAGAACCAGTCTGGTTTCTTGCTCCCACTGCATGCTGAAAAGCTTTATTCTGAGTCCCTGGACTCAGGTGGAGACGACCACAGTTTCCTGAGCAGCTGGCAAGGTGCTTTGGGTCACCCCTTGGCACAGTGATAGATGAAGGAGCTGCCACTCAATGCTTGGATGTGCCCCAGGCTAGGAGCAGCAGAGCCACCTCCAAAGCCAGCTCGGTGACAGGAGTGACCCACATCTGTAAGTGACCTGGAGCTGGTGGTGAGCAAGCTGAAGGACGGGGGAAGCCTGGTGGGACCAGGGCTGGGGTGCAGGGTGAGGGGGTGGCATTCCCTGCCAGGCAGATGTTCTGCCATGTCTTTTCCGTGCTCCTCCTCCCCAGGATGCGGGAAGTGGACCTGGGCTGCGGGAAGGCTCTGCTCATCAAGGAGAGCGGCGAGTTCCACGCCGTGGGACACAAGTGTCCTCATTATGGGGCTCCACTGGTCAAAGGTCAGTCTGCATCACATCCTGGGAGACTAACCAAGGGCAACAAAGTGTTGGCAAAGGATGGCCCATTGTTCACCCAGCTGTGCTGCCAGGCCTGGGGCAGTGCTGTGCCACACGCTCAGTATCCTCTTGGCATCTTCTCACTGGGGGAAGGCATGGGCAGAAAGCTGGGGGTGCACAAACCTCCTGCAAGCTCTTTGACACAAGTCTGGTTTGCTAGTGACCCCAGCTTGCCACTGCTGGTCACAGGGCTGGGGCTTCTTTGGGTGACTTTGGAGAACAAAATGGCACAGGCACCATTAAATTTGGCATCTGCTTCATTCTTCAGCTGGAGCTGAACCTCTCTTTGATGGTAGGAACCAGCTGCAGCTCGCTGTTCCCATGCAAAGCTCAGTTTCATATTCAGTTTATCGGTTCCCAGCCACTGAGTAGTTAGAATGTCTTAAAGGGAAAAAAAATCACCTTAAAAAACCCCACAAAACCACAGCTCCCTGTGAATCAAAGTCCTGTTTCTGGGGACAGGAGTAAGCTCTTTGGGCTCACGGGAACCCTTCAGCAGCAAACTTTCAGTAGCAAAACAAATAATGCTCCTGGTGTTATTGATTGAAGTGGGATGAAGTGCAGCAGTTTCCCATCTTGGCACTTAAAAATTACGCATCCTGGCAGTTTCTCAGCGTGGATTTTAGGCAGGTCCCTACCCAGAGTCTGAGCAATGGCAGCAGGCAGCGCTGGCCTGGCTGCACGATGAAGTGTCTCAGCCAAGCTGGGGGCAAGGGGCACGTTGCCAGAGGTGGGATCCTGGGGGAGACAGCAGAGCATCCTGCTGAGTGCCCCTGGGGCTCTGCTGGCCAAGCAGCAGTGCTGGGTGCGGGTGACCATGCCCAGCCCATCCCCTGGGGCTAGCAGCCCTCCGAGTGGGGCAGAAGAGGCCCGCACTGCCCTGGTGGCCAGCGGAGGTGGGAGCCCACCTGCCTTTCAGAGACCTGAGGGCACATCCCTGGAGCTCACAGAGGGGTCTCGCTGGGGATACAGGACTTGTTGCAGGAGTAAGTGCGAGGGCTGCCCCTGTGTCCCCAGGTGTGGTGGGTGACGAGATGTGGCACCACTCGCTCTGCCCGTGTGTTGTGAGCCAGCTCTTCCAGGCAGGGAACACCAAAGTCCAAGGTAGCAGCCTCTGAGCAAACACTTAGGAGGAGTAAACTCATGGCTTTGGGCCTGCCCCGTGCTTTCCTGGTGGTGAGCAGGCTCCTTGCCGCGTTGGGGTCTGCTCTGGAACACGCCTGCTCTAAATAAATGATGCTCTGCTCAAGGTGTTGCTTGCTCCCGGTGCTGCTGGGGCTTGTGGAGGTGACAGCGAGACCCTGGAGACTGCAGCCCCAGGCCCTGCTGGAGAGTGAGATTATGTCCCGGGCAGAGCAGGCAGCTTTGGATCTGTGCTCAATGGTTCTGGAAGGGCACTGTCAGCCAGAGCATTTTAGATGGGATCCCTCAGAGAAGACCCCAGTTGGGTACTGCGTTCACCCTCTACCCCAAACGGCTGCTCCAGTCCCACATGCAGGTTAAGAGAACTCCACATCAAGTAGCCAAGATGCTGTTCACCATCTGGGTCCACAGCATCTGCCACATGTCCTGTGGGAGAGGTGACACCTCTAGGAGTGTCATGGGGACATGCCTGCAGAGTCTGAATATTGAAGCTGCTCTGCATGGAGCAGCACAGCTCCTTCTGCTTCAGGCGGCCCTGGACAACAGTATTCAGCCTTCAGGAGGTCAGCCTCACTCAGCAGTGGCATTCACGTTGTGAAGAAGCTGGGGAGTCCACCGTCACGGGGACAGCAGGAGGGAGACCTGGCCTCTGCCACCCCTGCCCTGGCCAGGTCATGGCAGCTGGATCTTGGAGGGCTGCAGGCAGGGACATGAGGGAGCTGCAGGGCAGCACCAACTCTACTCTGCCATGTTTCCTGCAGGGGTTTTGTCCAAAGGAAGAGTCCGCTGTCCCTGGCACGGAGCTTGCTTCAACATCAGCACAGGAGACATAGAGGACTTTCCTGGCTTGGACAGCTTGCCCAGGTTTCAGGTGAGACCTTTGTTCTTGCAGCAGCAGAGGAACTCACAGAATCACAGCATGATTTGGGTTGGAAGGGACCTTAAAGAGCACCTAGTCCAGCTCCCCTGCAATGAGCAGGGACATCTTTCACCAGATCACATTTCTCAGAGCCCCTCCAACCTGACCCAGAATGCCTCTAGGGATGGAGCATCCAAAATTTCTCTTGGTAACCTGTTCAGTTATCTCACCACCCTCATTGTAAAACATTTCTTCCCTTTGTGCAGTCTGAATCTACTCTCTTTTAGTTTAAAACCATCATCCCTTGTCCTGTCGCAACAAGCCTTGCTAAAAGTTCTGTCCCATCTTTCCTATAGGCCCCCTTTAGGTATTGAAAGACTGCAATAAGGTCTCCCTGGACTCTTCTCTTCCCCAGGTTGGACAACCCCAACTCTGTCAGCTTGTCCTTGATCAGACACAAGCACAAGCTCTCTGACCTTTTTTGTTGCCTCCTCTGGACTCTCTCCAACAGGTCCATGTCCTTCTGATGTTGGGGGCCCCAGAGCTGGACTCCAGGTGGGGTTCTCACCAGAGCATAGTAGCAGGGCAGAATCCCCTCCCTTGACCCGCTGGTGATGCAGCTCAGGATGCAGGTGGCTTTCTGGGCTGCCAGCACACATTGTCGTCTCATGTCCAGCTTTTCATCCACCAGTACAGTACGCCCAAGCCCTTCTCCTCAGGGCTACTCTCAATCCCTTCGTCCTCCAGCCTGTAATGATATCAGGGATTGCCCTGCCCCAGGTGCAGGACCCTGCACTTGGCCTTGCTGAACTTCATGAGGTTCACGTGGGCCCACTTCTTGAGCTTGTCCAGGTCCCTCTGGATGGCATCCTGTCCCTCCAGAGTGTCAACTACACCACTCAGCTTGTTGTCATCAGCAAAATGGCTGTTTGCATTGGGATAAGCATGGTCTTTTAAGGCATGGAGCAAACATTTTCCAAGCACATGCTGGGGTGACCAGTGGCCAGTGGCACCTCACCAAGCTCTCCTTCCTCACTGCAGCTCCCCTTGCACCCACCCACCCACAGGCATCAGACACCTCCTGGGAACCTAAGGGTAGAGGTGCACAGTCTGGGTCTCTTGTCCAGGAGCGGGGTGGGACTGAGGAACAAGCCGTAAGCCTGAGACACAGATCAGGTTTTACACTGACCCTTGGTGCATAGTTGATAAGAGACAGGAGACATCCCACAGCCTTGAGCTGGGGTGAGCCCTGGCATGGCCTGAGCTGCTCTACAGGAGACCTGGTGAGATCGCTGCTCCATTCATCAGCTGTTGCACAGAGGGAATAATTGCCCTCTTTGTGCCAGAGGCACTCACCGTCCTGCAAACCGCTGCTGTTCTGTTTCCCTCAGGTGAAGATTGAGAAGGAGAAGGTGTACATCCGAGCAAGCAAGCAGGTGAGGGGCCTCGGGCATCCCAAAATCAAGGCCCATACTTTTGCTTTTTGCTCTGTGTGCGTGGGGGTGAAGGGGGAATGCTTTTCTGTGGGCTCCGTGGCAGGGGAAGCAGTGCCTGAACAGAAGGATGTGTGAGCATCCAACATGGGTAAACCAAAGAAAGCTCCACCTGGCCCGGTCCTGTCTCAAGCAACACTCCGAAGTTTGTAGGGAGGCAGGAGGTGTTGTGTCCCCCTCCTGTCCTGCCTGTGCTCCCCCAGCCTCCCTTCCAGACACCTGAGTTGGGGTGTCCATGGATTCAGGAGGTCTTACTAGGTCTTTGTCCTGAACTTGTCCTGTGTTTCCTTAAGCCTGTAGCAACTTTAAATTTAGTTGGCCCATGGAAACAGGCCTCTTCCACCAGCTTTTTTGCCTTGTCTGCTGAGTCTGAATGTGCCACGGGGATGACAGAGGTCATCTGTGCTCCCTCTTGAGCCCAGACCTCAGCTCATTTTGCTGGAGAGGAGCCTAGTCTGTTGGCAGGGATGGCTCTCATCCCCCCAGATAGTATGCGGAATGAAGCCCCTTCAGAGCTGCCATCTTTCCATCTTTCCATGAAAAGCCACATTCTGATGCACATTTGCACATATGCATGTGTGAATCCAGCCGCTCAGAAACAGCCAGACCATTACAGCACTTGGGTTAAATCCAGAGAAGTCACCTGAATGGCAGCACGTCTACTCCAGCTGGCTCAGGTGGGATGTGATGAGGAGGGTGAGCCTGTACCCTCTACCAGAAATGGATTTTGGCCTCCAGTGGCTGGCAGCTGTGGGTCTGTGCAGCAGGGCTACAGTGGTGTGCTCTCATAGGTTGGACAAGTCCATCAGCTTCTTTGGATATCAGAGGTATACAAGCTCTGCTCAAGCACAGGATAGAGTCCCTGATAGGACTTCTGCATTTCCATCTCACCTGTTGGTTGCAGAATTGCACAATGACACACCTGGGCTGCTTTTCTTTTTTTTTTTTGCCCCCAGATTTGTGTACCTGGATGAATTTGCAGAAGACAATGGTTTTATTTTGTACCTTGTAAGGGTGTAGTGCACTGGATGGTGGAAAGGTATTTGGGTGAGCATGGATTTGGAGTCCTCACTGGGTACAAGGGTACAGTTGTTCCCTTTCTATCCAAGCTGTTTTATGACAATAGCGTAGTTGTCGCCGTTCCTGCTCAGCTACCCAGGTTAAAGCTGAGAAAAGATAATGACTCTGCTTCTTCTTGTTGGTGGCATAGGCTCTTCAGACACAGAGGAGGACAAAGATGATGGCAAAGTGCATCTCCTTGAGCAACTATAACCTGAGCAGTACCAACGTGCTGATCATTGGTGCAGGTATGGGGTGGTGTGTGCTGGGACCACTGTGCGTGTCCTCTCCTGGGCGGGTGTGCAGACAGAAGGGTGTCTGTGCACTGTGCACCTTCTGTTACTCCTCCTGTGTCCCTCCCTGTGCAATGAGTCAGACCAGAGGGTCTTCCTGAGCCTCTTTGTACTACACACTGATGGCCCAAAGGTGCCCTGTACCTCTGGCCTATGGAGCTTCGTAGTTCCCTCTCACAGTCCTTTGTATTGGGTGCCCTGAACCACCTTCTCTCTATGCCCTCCCCAGATACATCAGTAACCTCTGATTTCCACAACTGATAAGTGTAAAGTCCTCTCAGGTGTTCCTGTGGTGCAGATACACCTGTTCTCTTGGAGCCTGCACATCTCTGTCTCATCCCATTGCAGCTTCCTGCAGATCCAAAGCTGTCACCTCAAGGATCTTCTCTGAAGATAAATTCTTCCGTCTTCCCAGAAAATATCAAACCCCTGCATGAAACAGCAAAACTGCCAGACTATCTTTTCTTATCTCTTGTTCCAGCTCTGTTTGTGTAGTACAATTTTTGTAGAAAGCCTGATGGAGTGAGTTTGCCTGTTTCTGGAATGGGTTGGATGCTAGGCTGGACCATGTTGTGGTGAAATGGAGGGTGAGAGGAGGACACAAGTTGTCCAGTGTTGGACCTGGGGCTGGGAATGAATGGCTGCTCCTGGCACATGGGTTGTTCTTTCATGATTACAACTCCCGGGTCACCAGATCCAAGCTGTGGAGATGGGGAGCACAATGCAGTCTCCTGCTCCTGCCATATCAATTGCAGCTTGCAGCCTGAGCAGAGGGGAAAACCAGCCTGTCTGGCTTTTCCCTTACTGCTGGGTAACATTTTTCCCTTCCTTGCACCCCTGCTGTTTGTTGACTGAAAGCCAGGGTGGGACACTGCTGCTCCCTGAGGTCAGCTGGGCTGTCCTGCTGTGTGGCAGGGATGGACAGTCATCAAGATCCTCAGCCAGGGCACTCCACAGACCATGTTAGCCATTGCTGAAGGAACCTTCTCAGACTTGACCAGCTAAATTTACAGGTCTATTAAGACTGAGGTCTGTTCTGGCGGGTGGGAAAGGAGATTTCAAAGCTAGGGTTGTGAGGAAGAAGTGTTGGGAAGAAATCTGTCCTGGCCCACATCCAGAACCAAGATCCAGCCATGCCCAGTAGAGCTGAGGGCAAGTGACTGTGGCCCCTTGCTCATGTGACAGTCATCCTGGCGTCAGCGCAGCATCTGTCCTGGCTCAGCATGCTGCAGACAGCTTCCATGGGATGTCCACCCACCTGTCCCTTCTTCTACTGTCCCCCACCTCCATCAACAGGAGGGTTTTGTTAACGGACCAAACCATGGCACTGTCCAGGTCCGTCTTCATTCATTGATATTACAGAAACTGCAGCCCCAGCAGCACTCATCCTTGAGAGAAGCTTCTTTAGTTGCAAAGAGACTCAGGACTTCTCTCTTGAGCTCTCAAGTCTCACCAGTTTGGCCAGGGAAGAAGGGATATGCCCATCAGGCTGCCTGGATACAGGGGGACAGTGTGCCCCAAGGCAGCTTTTTGTTTGATTTAGCCTTTTTTATTATGTTTAAAAACAAGCGAACAAAAAAACCTCAAAGAAATTGCATGCAAAATCCTCTACATGCCACCAACGCTTTGGCTGTGAAGGATGGAGGTCTCCCTGCCCTCTGTGTCTGGCTGTAGATTCACCAGGAGCTGAGTGCTCAGACCCTTCCCTGGCCAGGGGAGTGCAAGGACCTGAGCTTGGAAGGTGCGTAGGCTTTGACAGCACTCCTCAGGTGTGCTCTTTGGGGGTTTGTGTGAGTTTAGGGATGGACAAGTCTGGCAGAGGATTAATGTCTTGCTCCACAGACCAAGGGTCCCTCCTCCTGCCTGGTGCATTCGCCCCGACTGGCTTCCCCTGCAAGCTGGTTGACTTGGGAAGGGACCTGAAGTCAGGCCAGGACTAGTGGAGATGGTGATTTTGGAGTCAGCCCCGGTGGGGTTTAGGAGCAAAGGGTTCAGACGTTCCAGTGCCCCATGCACATGGCTGCCACCAGTCTTCCTTCTCCCGCAGGGGCAGCTGGACTGGTCTGCGCAGAGACCTTGCGCCAGGAGGGTTTCTCAGACAGGATTGTGATGTGCACGATGGACAGACACCTGCCCTATGACAGACCAAAGCTCAGTAAGGTTTGTATCACTTTGGGTACGTCTCATTCCTTCCCAGTTTTAAAATTTGCCCTAGAACTTGTCCCCCTCTTACTCATTGCAGCAGCGTGTCTCTTCTTTCTGATTCGTCCTGTCTCTTTTCCTTTGGATTTTCTTTTCTGTTGTTGACTGAGATATGAAACACAAAAGAGGAATTGTTCAGGCTCGGAACTAAGAGTACTCCAGCACAGGAACAAGGGCGTTCTTCATAGGGCTAGCAATAGCTGTCCTGGCCAGCTCGTACCTGAATGGATCTTCTTATGTTTCTGGACCAAAATCTTTAGGGCAATGAAATGGGGCATGTGAAAAATTGCACTGTTTGCAAGGTTTTTTGTTAGTGCATGGTTCTTACTGCCCAGTGATGCTCCACGCCATAATTATTATGATTATCAGTCATCATCACGACTTGGTAACTTGATTGCAGTGCAAAGATCACTTTTTCTGGCACACATCCCATTCTGCATTCCAATTTGTAGACACAGCACAGTTTTTATTACTGATTCCTGAGCCTTACCTGATATCAGACAGCAGCTCAGGCCCGGCAGCAGCATTTGATCTTGAAGCTTGGAGACAGCATCGGAACAGGCGGTGTGTGTATTCCCCTTTATGTCAGGGATGCTTATCTATGGGGGCTGGTACTCTGCAATCACAGCATCTAACTCTGCTCCCAGCCCCAAGGCAAAGTGATTTTCAAATGTGGCTTTCTTGTTAGCATTCAGGCCATTTCCGTGCTTGGACAAGACCTGCTTGGGCTGAGGAGCAGCTGGCTGAAACCTGCATCCAAGAGTCACCAAGGATGTGCTGGGGAGCTCAGAGAGGCTCGTGGTCCCTGTCCCAGCCAGGCAGCTCTCTGAAACGCTTATCCCCACTGTGTGTCTTAGACTGCCTTTTCCACTCTCTGTTAAATAGTAAGAACAGCTCACATGCCAGAGATGTTATACGTGGTTTGTTAAACTTTTCACTAATCATCTCTGGCTGTAGTTTCTTTTGGAAGGTGCACAAGGCCCATGGAAGAGAAGGCAGAATTTTTGGGAACAAGCTAGAAAAGAAAATGGGGTTTTTCTTCATAGAATCATAGAACCATAGAATGGTTAGAGTTGGAAGGGACCTTAAAGATTATTGAGTTCCAACTCCCCTGCCCTGGGCAGCGACACCTCCCACTAGAGGAGGTGTCGTAATCCTATTGTGAGTGGGACTTACCCTGGAAAGAGTCATTAGAAGAGGAGCACATAAAGCTGTAAGGAGCAGACTTCTTGCCACCTGAAATTGCAGCATTGTCCTTCCTCTGCCTTGCTGAACATGCTATCAATCTGTCCTGGGTTCCCGCTGGACTGTTCCTCCATTTCCCCTTTGGACCATGACCTGCTCCCTGGTGTGCTGCAATGTCCCTGTTACCGTCTCTGAGCAGCAGCAAAACCCATGGTGACTGTGCACTGCGCTCCCGCACACCGGCATGGGGGCCATCACTCCCAAGCCATGGGGTCAGATGTTCCTCTCTGTAAACACTGGGAGTTTCAAGAATTTGCAGTAAAACCCTGCACCTGCCTCAAGTCATAAGACCCGGATATCTTCTGAGCACAGCGTTATCTGAAGTCACAGAATGTCCTGCAGGGCTCCTGGAATGTCCTGACTGAGCCAACTCCAGGGAGAAGGACCTTGCACATCCATCGCTGGGGGCAGATGGTGAAGCCCTTGGTTCCCGTATCCCCTGTCCCCCTTGGGTCAAGCCCAAACATCATACCTGTGTGGCATGAGCAGATGCTGCAGCTGCTTGGCGCTGTGTGATCTGTTGCAGGGCTTGACCACGGCATGTGTGTGGCCATGCCCGTCCCCACTGTGCTGCAGGCAGGGAGGCATGCACTGGAGCATGGAGTAGCCTGCACACAGGTCCCTTTGTGGTCAGCTTGTCATCAGCCTATGTCTGAGCTTGTGTACAGAGTGTTAGGAGGACAAATGAACTTGAGCTCAAACACGAGCCCAGCCCTGTGTGTAAAGATGATGTAGGACTCGCCCAAGTACCAGACAAGGCTGGAAAGAGCAGGAACCTTTATCTTGCAGCTAAAATAAGTAGATACGGGCCACATGCCACTGCTTCAGCTTTTGAGGGAAATTGTGCTGCATAACTTGGGTGCTTTTGAAAGTGTTGCCCTTGCTGTGTTAATGCTGATTGTTCTTACTGCTCTTTTAACTTCCATTTCCCCTGGCACCTGGTTGTTTTCCAAATTATGGTGCTTTTCTTTTGCTCCTATGAACTTGTGTGCGTGACGGGGAGCTGCAGTTAAAGCTGCTTTGCAGACCCTTAGAAGCACTTGCTGTGGTCCTGCCACCCCCCGTGCCAAGCAGGCAGAGAAGGAACCAGAGCCCAGTCCAGCATCTTGTGATAACTCCTATTTGAACAGGCTTTGATTCCAACCCCCGTAGAGCAATTCTTAACCTGTGCCATAAGGACTGACTTCAGACTACCACTAACTTGGGCTCGTAATAGGCGTTTCTCTACTTGCCTGTTCGACGCACAGCGGTTGACAGAAAAATGGCTTTTTTTTGCAGTCAATGGATTCCCACCCGGAGCAGATTGCCCTGCGCCCCAAGGAGTTCTTCCGCACCTATGACATTGAAGTCCTGATGGAAATGCAGGTAAGGAGAGTCCTACGCGTACCTGCAGGTTGTCTTCTGCAAGTGCTGGTACTCAAAGTCAGTGTTCAGGAAATGTGGTGCCTGTCTCTGCTCTTGGCTCACTGGGTGCTGTTGTAGAAGCGTTGGGTCTCCTCCAGCCCCTCCTCTTTTATGCCCCAGTGCAGGTTGCCTGTGGTTGTTCAAAACCACAGTTCATCCTGCGGCAGGAAGGACACTCTGTGCAAACTCTGTGGTGACCATCATTTCTTACCTACCGTTTGTGAGCCTCCTCATGTGGATCTGGGGTGACCAACTGGTCTCTGATTAGGATAATCAGCCTGCAAACAGTGCAGACAGTGATGATTTAAACATCACTCCCCATTTTTCTATTTGTACCAGAACTTCAAGGATTTGTGAAAAGGCAACTAGCAATATTAAAGGTCTGGGTTTGCTAAGCTGTGGACAGGAACACAGGGGACTAAAACCTAACTGATGTGTTGGTTGGGCTGGGAGCTCAGTGAACATCTGGGATTTCATCTCTTAACATTATTTAGGAATGATTTCAGGTTGCAGCTGTGGATATCAAGAACAAGACAGCCGTGTTCAAGGATGGATTCAAGATGGAATACAACAAGCTGCTGATAGCGACTGGAAACACGTAAGCTATGAACAAACATTTTAGAGATCAAGAGAAACTGTTTTATCTGGGAATGAGCTGGTGCCTAGGGATAAGGGGTCAGCTATGGCAGTTGGATTTGGACAATGAATTTGTCTGCAAGAGTGATTGCAGAAAAAGCAAGGAACACCTGTTGGACATATCTGTATATACCTATAACTATATCTATACCTATACCTATATCTATATGATATATATCTCTATCAAGCTGTGCTGGGTATGTCTGCTCAGCCAAAGATAGAAGGTATCTGTGTCACCCAAGAGTCACCCAGAAAACAGGTAACCACCAGACATGGGGGCTGGCAAGGCTGCTGTGGGACTTGCTCCCTGAGGTGTCTCATGGTCAGTGTTAAGGTCAAAAGGGTATTAACAAAAAGTACCCATTTAAGCAGTGGGGGTGCACGGACTGTTTGATGTTAAAGAAACTGATAGAAAAATGAGATTTGAAAAGGTGGAGGAATTTGTCAGCAGCATGCTGTGCTTTTCCTTGGGGGCCATCTCAACAGCGTATGGGAGAGACTCGGGAAATTCCCACTGAGGAAATTCCCATCATCTTAGTATATGAAAATCAATGCCCGGGACCTTGGTGACAGAGGATGCAGAGAAGACAGAGTTACTGAGTGCCTGCTTCGCTTCAGTCTTTACTGCTCAGGAGTCCTACACTTTGGAGGAAACAGAGAAAGTCTGGATGACAGAAGGCTTTCCCTTGGTTGAGGAGGATCAAATTTGAGATCAATTAAGTAAACTGGATATCTGCAAGTCCATGGGTCCTGATGGGATGTACCCATGAGTGCTGAGGGAGTTGGCAAAAGTCATTGCTGGGCCACTCTTTATCATTTTGAAAGGGCCAGGAGAGCAGGCGACATGCCTGAGGGCTGGAGGAAAGCCAACGTGTTAAGATGAAAATGAGAGGTCCTGGCTCCCTTTCCTTGTGCTCTAACACCAAGGCACAAAACAAAGCAGGAGAAATGCATCCCGTGCAAAATTTATCATCCTGGGAAGTGATGCTGTAGAACAGCCAGAGCAGGAACTCCTGCTGCAACCGTGTGTGCCACCAGTAACAGCAACAGCCCCACCGAGTGCTCATGGCTGGTGCTGGAGAATGCAGTGCCACAGCCAAAATGCCATCTGCATCAGCCACCTAATTAGGTTCAAAAGAGGATTGAGCTTTTGGCAACAATTTCAAAATGCTTATGCACAAGCTCCAGGTATACTGGGTAAATGTTTTTGAAGTACCTAAATTATTTATGATCATCTGTCCCATTTCCAGATGTGAGTCGGGTACGCAGGGGCCAGGTATTTAAAAATAGATAGGCTCTAGTAAGTGCATGGGGAGGACACGATTAAACTGCTACAGCATCACCAGTGTGCCCAGTCCTCTGGGCACGGATAGTGGAACTTGCATCTGCCGAGGCTTATGAAACTTTCAATATCTGGCTCCAAAGTGTCTGCTGGAGGACAGAGTGAGTTTTTTGTGTCCCATTAACCTTGTGAAAATTTTACAACATACCAGCAGTCAAGCACAAGCTCACAAAGCGCTACCTGCCCCGTGCTGAGCTGCGTCACCCTGGGAGGGAGCTCACCCCAGCCCACGAGTACCACTGGGCCATGGATGGGGACAGAGGTGGCCACCGAGCAGCCCCTGCTGTGCCAGCATTCGTGGTCGTGCTCTGGCCATTGTCCACCAGCATTTGGAATTTTCTGTGTTATGTCTCCAGCCCAGAGAAAGGTGAAAAAAGGAAAGGCTGAGATGCTGCTGGAGCCATGGAAAGGGGGTCTGCAGTCCCAATTGCCACCATGTTGCTCAAGAAAAGCACCTGTATTGCCCTCAGTTTGTGTTTTTCAGGCCCAAAGCTCTCAGCTGCAAGGGCAAGGAGGTGGAAAACGTTTTCAACATCCGGACACCTGAAGATGCCAATCGTGTCGTGAAGCTGGCCACAAGCAAGAATGTGGTCATCGTGGGAGCTTCCTTCCTGGGTGAGCACTCACTCTGTGTCTGTCCACATCTTCCTGCAGATGGTCGAGTTCCTCGCCCAGTTTGTCACTCTTCAGTTAGAGGTTACCCCCCCCACCCTCCCCGCCTCCAAACTAGACCTCGGGGTAGACCTCCAGTTCCAGGTGGACATTTCCTTGCTGAAGAAGCTGGTGTTACTGATGAGGTTGGGCTGTTCAGCTTGCATGGTCACAGGTATTGCTGTCCCACTGAATAGCATACGGCAAGTCCACTGCGTGGGCGGTTCCAAACCGGCTGTGTCCACATTTGGCTTCAGCTGGGAGGGTCTTGTTCATAGGTGAAAGCCTGTGGATTTATTTCTCTTTTACTATTTAGCAGGTGAACGTTTACAATACACAGGAAAAATCTTATAATTCTTTGATGATTCTTTTTGCTTGATATGGTTCTAACAAAATTATTGTAGGTCCTGAAGGCCTTAAGCATAAATGGTTATTAGTCAGGGAATTTCTTATAAAATGTTCAGTATTTGTTTTTCTTATTTTCAAAAAATAATTCCTGTTTTAATGGTTCAATCAATCCCATCTACAGAAAAGCGTATGGGAGGGGGTGAGGGGGGCGGACAGTTGCAAACTGCAGGTCATCAAAAAGATCTGTTTCCAAAAAAAGATAGAAAATGTCTTGGTGAAGGTTCCCATGCACTTGCCAGCACCAAAACTGTCCTGTTCTGATCAGAGAAAACACCTAGGCACAGCCCACAGCTCATGACCTCTGCTGAGACAGTCCCAGCTGTAAGAGGAAGGTTACCCTCATCTGATGTCCATTTCTCCAAGTGCTACTTCTTCCCAGGGCACTTTGGGATGTCATCATGGCCAGTCCCACCCTTTGGTCTTTGAAACCTGCATCTAAGAACAATTGCCATAAACCTCACCTGAAATGGTGTGACCCTTTGTGGCCCCTAGCACTGGTGGCACCCCAGATCTCCAAGCTCCCCAGCCAGGAACGGGGAAGGCTGCTCCTCTGCTGTGGTCAGTTCTGAGGACACAGGACAGCACTGGGTTTGTTCCTACAGCCGCTCAGACCTCTTTCTGTTCCCCAGGGATGGAGGTGGCTGCCTACCTTGCAGAGAGGGCCCACTCGGTGTCCCTGGTGGAGCTGGAGGAAGTTCCCTTCAAGAAGTTCTTTGGAGAGAAGGTTGGCCGCTCTGTCATGAAGGTGAACTCACTTTCCCATCCGGGGTGTGGTTTTGGTGACAAAGTGGGTTCTGCTTGTTTCACTTATTGCACTAATTAATTTGTTATTTGACGATTATTGATTAATCTGTGGTGGTAGCAGTCACTAGAAAAAAAGGATGGACTGTATCTTCCCTCTCATGGTCCAAATGCTGTAGAGCACCCTCTTCTGGACACATGTCAGGGATGGAGGTGGTGCCAACCCCCGTGTCAACGTGGATCGAGATGAGCAGGGGGGTGGGCAAGGCAGTGCAGGAGGCACAGGGACACCAGGAGTGGGGGTGGTTCGGGGTCCTGACATTCCCTGCTCTGTCCCATGTCCCCCCTCCAGATGTTCGAGAGCAACAGGGTGAAGTTCTACATGCAGACAGAGGTGTCGGAGCTGAGGGAGCAGGAGGGCAAGGTAGGGTGTGGGCATGGGCTCCCTGGGGAAGCCATTCCCTTTGCTGCTGGGGCTTTGCCCTCTCTTCTTTCCTAGCCCCTGAAATTCGTATTCCTAGATTTAACCCCCAGAAGCAAATGTGTTCCAGCCACGTGTGTGTGGGGAGTTTCATTGCTCCCACCCTCTTCCTGCTGCCTTTAAAAAGAATTATGGTCAGCTTGCATGTCAAAAATGAAGTGAGCTGCCAGCTTGGCTTGTTGCTGCTGCAAGGTTTTGGGGGTTTTTTTTTGGTCCCTAAAATAATTGTGATGCTCCTCTGTGTCTCATGCAGCTGAAAGAGGTTGTGCTGAAGAGCGGGAAGGTCCTTCGGGCTGACGTGTGTGTGGTTGGTGTTGGTAAGGGCCGTCGCGGCGGGCATGGAGCCTGGTGGAGGAAGAGCTGGAGGAGAAGTGCCAGCTGTGGTCCCCGGGGCTGGGGGGCTGGGGATGCTGGTGGTGATGTGCCAGCCCCACTCGGCTGCCACACATGAGTCTGCACAGCAGAGCTGAAAAAGGCCTTTCTAGAGCCTCCACCCCAGAACTGAAAATATATTTGGAAAATAGTAACGGTTTACTTTTTTTCCAGAAAGAAACCCCATTGAAACCAACTTCATCCTCTCAAGTTGTTTTTTAAAGCCTCCCCAAAACAAACTTTTTTTCCTGTTTTGTGTTTTTTTTGTGTTTTTTTTTTACTGCTGCCACTGCTGTGGAATAGGGTATTTTTCTCCTTTATGCTTGGTGGGGGGAAAAATCCCTTTCTCACTCTGCGACTTTTCAAAGTGTTGTAGACTGAAAGAATCCCAGAATTAGTTTAATTCCGCTTTTGTTGTTTTATTGACTACTCCAATTTGTGGAGGCTAGAGGAAAAAGAGATCAACAAGGGAAAATGAAAGCCGAAGAAAAGGTACAGACTGGGGGGAGGCAGAGGAAACCCAAGGACTATCTGTATAAGAGAAGTGGATTGAAAATTATCTTCAAGCATTAGAAAAAGGCAATGAACAGGTTACAGCAGTGCACCGATGGCTTGGGGAGCAGTGGGGAGCAGAGGGTGATGTAGTGGAGGCTCTTTAGGGTGCCTGGCTCTGCTCCCCACTGCCTTTCCTTTGGGGCAGGTGGGCTGTCTGGGCAGGGGGAGATCTGCTGGCCCCCCCGTGGGGGCTGCGGGGATGCCCAGCTACTGTGCCAGCAGCCCTTGCCTTCTCCCACAGGCGCAGTGCCAGCGACGGGCTTTCTCAAGCAGAGTGGCATCAACATTGACTCCAAAGGCTTCATCGTGGTCAACAAGGTGAGCCTGGAGGGCAGCCCCCACTGGAGGGGAGAGGAGAAGGAGCTGCACGGACTCCTCCAAGTTGAGCTTCCCCTGGCCTCCAAACTGCGGCCGCAGGGGCAGTTCCTCCTCTGGGATGGTTGGGGCATCACGCCTGGGACCCCCTTCGAGAGAGGGGTTTGCAAATACCAGCCCTGGGTGCTGTGGAAGGGTCCAACTCTGAGCTGTCCTGGAGTGCTGTGGATATTCTGAGGGGAAAGAAATGGGGAAAGATCCACCTTTTCAAGGATCCCAAAGGATCTTGTCTTTCCTCCCCACCCCCAGTGACTCTGATGGGAACGGTGTTGGTGCTGATGGGTTGTGTGCGCCGTGAGCGTGTCGGGACCTCTGCTCCTGGGGCTCATTGTCACCCACCCCTGCACTTACTGCTCATGCGTCCAATAGGACCAGTAGATCCCAATCTTCTAAGAGGGGCTCCAGGACTCCAGTCTGTGTTGTAAGCCCACTGGCAGAGGGATGCTGTGGGTTCCTGCCTGCATGGTCCACTTTAAAAGTGAAGAATACCAAATTGAATCCCACCCGGGGGTCCCACAGCCGAGCAGAGGTTGTCCACGTGCCCTTGGGGACCGTGGTGGCTCTCAGGCAGGTCCCTGTTTGCTGTAGGGCGCAAACCCCACCCATGTGCACTTCTGCTTCCCCGCTGCAGATGATGCAAACCAACATCCCCGGAGTCTTTGCAGCCGGCGATGCTGTCACATTCCCGCTGGCCTTGAGGAATAACAAGAAGGTGAACATCCCTCACTGGCAGATGGCCCACATGCACGGTAGGTGCTTTTCAGTCCCTTCACTTTGTGACAGCAAATTGCTTATGGAAAAGAGCCTTTTTCAGATCCCCGGGAAATTTCCAAGCCCTCTAGCGAGAGAAAGGGACAACTGCCAACAGGGAAACGGGGTAGTTGTACTAAACATTTTGAAATATGTTTATTTTATCTTTCAGCCTTCTTGATGTGCATTGCCTAACGATGCCTCCTTACAAACACAGAGGTGCCCAGGGACAGGCTCTCCCATACCTTGTGTGCTCCCTGGCATCTGCAGTTGCTGCAGGAGCCTGATCTTCTCCTTGCCCTGGGACACTTAGGAGCTCACACCCTAATGTTAGTTTGGGTTTACATCCCCAGCTCTGCTGCCCACGATGCTGGGCTGGCCCAGGAGCATGCTGCAGAGCTGAGACCTTTCTCCTCTCCACTCCAGCAAACCTGGAAACTCCCAAGCATGACAGGCTGCCCTTGAGCTTTTCAAGGCCACAAACCTATGGGGAGGTTGACCTCTGGGTGAGTGGCCTGGATGAGAGGTTTTGGAAGCACACCTCCAAAGTTAGCCCTTGGACACGGACCCCTTGAGTGCTGGTCCAGCCATGTCTCTGTGGCAGGGCTCTACCCCTACTGTCTCCATGCCCCCAGAGGGTTCATCTGTCCCATCCCTGACTGTGGTGGGAGTTCAGCAAGCTCTCAGACCTGTCACTGTTGCAGAAGCTGGGTTGAAAGGAGCTCATGAGCACGTTGGTCGTGCCAGTGGAGGTGATGAGTCAGTAGGAATTGCACTGCCAGGGAGGAGTCTGAGCCCAGCCTCGGATGATGTGATGCATTTCCTTGTTGGTGCTTGTTGCTGTCCAAGATTTTATGAGCCTAAGCAGGTCTTGGTTTCCCTGGACTCTGGGATTGGAGATGTCAATGCTATGCTGAGACCACAGCGCTTGCCCCACTGGGGACCTTCCTTGCTTATTCTGCTGCTTCTTTCTTCCAGGCCGTATAGCTGCGCTGAACATGCTGGCCCACGGCATGGAGATCAGCACAGTCCCCTATCTGTGGACTGCTATGTTTGGGAAGAGCATCCGATACGCAGGTAAGGGGATCCACAGTGCTGCTGTAGAATTTGTGCTGGTGGAGACGTCCTGGGATAGAGAAACCACGGCCACCTCCCTTGCTGTGACCCCTCCACGAAAACCTCTGCCTCGGGTCTGCTTCCCTTCCTGGCTCCGGAGGGGCTTGGTGTCTCCTCTGAAACCCCTCTGCTTGTGGCCATGGGGTGCAGGGCTAGAGGGGTGGCTGTGGTTGCAGGGGATGGTGCAGCATGAACAGAGATTGTCTCCCTGAACTTGCACTTCTCCGAAAGAAGGGGTGCTTCTTGGTACCACCATCTTCCAGTGCTGCTCCTCTTGGTGACTACAAGATGTGCTTTGTGTAGCTCTGGACTGAAACACTCTGTCTTAGGAGCTAGAGTTGTTGCTGAATCTGCTGCTTCTTCTCTGCCTTCCAGGCCATGGGGAAGGATTCGATGATGTCATCATTCAGGGAGATTTAGATGAACTGAAGTTTGTGGCATTTTATACCAAGTAAGCATTTCTCTTCTCCACGTTCCTACACAGGCATTTGTCTAAGCTTGTTCTGCTAGGCTGGAAAATATTTTTGACAGAGCTTCTGTCAGTTGGGTTTGTTCATCTCTGGACACTGAGGTTGCAGGACATTAATAAAAGGCCCTAGAGAAATGATGTGCTAAGCGTAAAGCAAGTTAAACTGGTCTTTGGATCTAATGTCTCTGCCAGATGTAAGCACTTTGTCAGTTCAGGTACTATCTGAGAGCAGATAATGGCTTCTATTAATTTGTTGCTGGCAATTCCCATCAAAGGTTTCCTTCCCATCTCATCACTGTGTTAATGATTTGTGACCAGCACTGGACTGGGACCACAGACACCACTGTTCTTGCTGCTTGTTTGACAAATTAAGCTCAAAAAACTCTTCTGTCTATTATCAAGCTGTGAAGAGTTCAGGAGCTGTCATTATACCTGTAGTGAAACTCAGCTCTCCCCAGGCTGGGACCCTGTCTGGGAATGTTTTCCTGAGGTGTGTTGACACCTGGGATGTGTTGCCTCTGCCGTTCTTGGGCCACGCTGTCTGTTTAGACTGGCAAGACCGTGCACCGTGAATTTATCCCCAAAATATTTGCTGCTGTCTATTCTTTGTCCCACCCTCATCTGAGATCAATAGCCACAGAACCTCCTCATGCCTGGAGACAGAGGGGATTTCTTCAAGTGCTTTGTACTGTTAAGGATGGGGAGAGTGAAGCCAGGAACACGAAGTTCTGCCCAGCTCAGCAACCAAACGGCTCGGCAGCAGCGTTGGGGCAGGGGGGAGCTCTGGGCAGGAGCCAGTTCTCGCTCTGCAGAGATCATCTCACCAGGGCTCGCTGCCCCCTTCTCCCCTGCCCAATGTCCCTTACAACCCACCTGCCGTGTCCCCTCCCTGAGGGGGGATGCTTGTCCCCATCACTCCAGGAGGGAGCCTGGCAGTGGGATGTGTCCGTGGGGCTCGGAGAGGCGCAGGGCTCACTTCATCGCCCCGTGGCAGGAGCCAGCGGGTGCCCAGCGCTCACCCTCCTTCTCCTGGTGCCTCTGCACCTCAGATTAAACCTGCTGCAGGCCATGGAACTCCAGCACCCGCTGGCACCTGGGGGACCTTTGCAGGTGGAGGCACCCCGAGCTTGCAGGCACCTTGGCCAAAATCGCCTGAAAGGGTGGGTTTGTGCCAAGGCACCACCTGTGCTGCACGAGGACGGTGCCACAGCCACGGGGGTGTCACTCCCCCCCCACCTCCATGCTTTGAAGTGCTTTTAAAGCACATAATGGCCAAAGCAGCGTTTCAGAATACAGTTTGCTCAGTGAGTGTGAGCCAAGGGAAGGTTAAAACCCCGTTTTCAGCAGTTTTGCTGCAGTGTTTTGCAGGGCTGTGTGGGCTTTTGCTGCTGCACCCCCTGTGAAGCTGCCCCGCAGCCCCTGCTCTGCCCCATCCCGGGTGCCCGCTCCCGGCTGTCCCCCGCTGCGGCCAAGGCAGCGCCGCGGGGCTGGGCACCGGCACCGCACCTTTCCCTCCAGCACGTAACCTTTGAAACCTCTGCTCCTCCTTTCCGCATCAGAGCGTTTAGCTGTTTATCCTAAACCTAATTAGAAAGGAAACGTCAGGTTGCTTTAATTAAACATCTGTAGAGCCCGTTCCAAAGGAAAGCCCCAGGCACGGTGCAGAATCCCTGCTCGGTGCTCTGGTCCCGCGCTCGGGGGCTGCTGGGGGGCGAGGGCAGCCCGGGCAGACCCTGCGGGAGAGCTGGGCTCAGTGGGGGGCAGCTCCCCGGGGGGCTCCACCGCTGAGCACCGTCTTGTTCTGCCACCCAGGAGGGGCTCCCAGAGATGGCTTTTGGGTACCAGGACGGCATCCTGTGCCGAGAGGCAGAGGTACTGGGGAAGCACCGGATCGAGGGGGGCCGGACAGTGCACCTCCTGCTTTACTTGTCTTCTGTAACCAAGTCCCCGTCTCTGCTTCTGCAAGAGGCCACTGGGAACATTTCTCCTCTTTTTCTCATTTGGTGATAGTTCTTCTGGTTGGTGATAATGCTTTCAGACTGAAGACACTGTCCCAGATTGACCACCCCTTCCTGCTTCCTTCTGCCATGCCCACCCAACAGCATAGACTCTTCTCCTGGCCTGCACTGTCTTGGTTGGTGTGTGAAGTGCTGGTGGGTCCCACTCCTGGAGCCTGTCCTCAGCGTCAGCTTTCACAACAGGGCTCTTTTTTCCCCGGAGCCTGAAGAAGCAGGCTGTTTAGTTATCTCTGTTCAGAGTGGTGTGAGCTGTGGAGAGGTCAGCGCGAGGCCCTGTTGATGTGAGATGCTCCAGTTCACCAGTGCCCCATGAGTTATTTCACAGAAGGACCAGCTACCCCATGTCTTGCTGATGGAACTGTTCGGGCTGCATCTGCCTTCCCAGTTGGTTGTGTCAGGCACTGGCTGGGCTTATGGCAGAGCTGGTTGGTTTCTGGTTGCATTACGTCTTCCTTTCCCTTGCACGTCTTCGAACAGCACATCTCCCCCTGGTTTTGATGGATAGGTCTGTCCAGCCACTTTGTGTTTCCCAGCTGGGAGCTGACTGTGTTTAGGAAAGCTAACATAGAGGAAACCACTGAGCTTCAAGACCGTGTGGTGTGGTGTGGTGTGGTGTGAAGGTAGCGCAGAGCCTCCCTGGAGTCCTGAAGCCTCAGTCCCTGCTGTGTGCTGAGCAGCAGAGGCATCAAGCAATGGTGAAGCAGCCAAGGCTGAGGCCCTGTGTGATGGAAACAACCGTCTTGTAGGGACACCCCAGGCTGTGGTTCATGGTGGGATGGGGTTCTCACTGGCAGTTTGTGTTTCTGAACTTGGGGAACAGGAGAAGAGGGAATATGCACTGCAGTGCCATCAGGTACTGCTGCAAGCTTCTTGAAAGGAGGCTGGCTGTCTTCTGTAAAGAAAACCCATGAAACGCTGCACATATAACTGAAGTTACATCCCTAGGGAATGCGGTCCTGTGGAGGACATCGTTTACATCAGGCAGGACATCAAACATCACAACAGAGAAGGTGCAAGGTCAGAAAGCAAAGAGCTCTTTTAAATCAGAGCAGCAGCTCTCAAATGTGATAGCCCAGCAGGTGGTTCAGCTGAACACACGTGTGCTTTTTAATTTTCTCAGATGGTTAATTATCCTTACTGCCTGACGTGCAGACACCTATTTTCCGGCATGAACGTATTGCTCATCAGCTCCTTGTTTCCACCTGGTCTGCTGGATGGAAGAGCTGCAGGCCATCAGAGATCCCCTCTGTTGTAGGTACACATCTCTGCAGTGACCTAAGAATGCTCGAGATGGGATTTCCAATGGCATCCAAGTCTTGTTCTAGAGCTCCTGGCAATGCAGAAGCTCCCAATTCCTGCAACCATTCCTGTGGAGCAGCACCCTGCGCTGGAGCCTGGCTTATGTTGGTCCATCTCTGGGTCTGGCTGGTGTGGACTAAGTTGCAGATAAGCTCCAATGGCTCCAGAGAAGATTCTGGGCTCCTGATCTGCTCTGCACACCTGTACTCACCCATGGGATGGGGAAGCCAGAGCACTCTGTTTCTGACTTGCTCCCCCTTATTTGTAGTGAGCTTATTTAGGAATCGGAGCCTTTTGGAATAGCTAGTCTTCTGTGATGGAGCTCTGCTGTGGCTTTGTGAGACAACTATGAGAGGTGACTTCAACTAGCATGGCTCCACAGAGATGAAGTGTCCTCTGAAACATGGCTTCTGTTCTCCTCCTCCCAGGAATCAGACACATGTTCCCCCCAGCCCCAGCTGCTCCTTGCTCTGTTGCTCATGAAGCTCTTTGGCAGTGGATTGAAGAGCAGATCTTGATTTGTTGAGTGCTTGTACTCTTGAACTTACTCAACAATATCACCAGTGTTTAGTATCTTACCCACACACCTCCTCTGATCTTTGCATTGTTTGTCTATTCAGTTATCTATTTATGAGTCATCTCCTGGATTCAGTCTTTGAAGATTCACACTCAGGTTGACCTCTGCAAACCTCAAAGCAGAAGAGCCCTTCTTATTTTTCTTGTGACCTTTAGCCAAAGCTCCTCTAGCATTTTTACATCCTCTTCCCTTCTACTTCATTTGATTCCCATTCAGCCTTTGAGGTTGCATTGTGCCACCAGCCGCCCTGGTGGCATGAGACCCGTTGGCGTGCTGGTGGATGATGGTCAGCAGCACTGGGACCTGCTGCTGGACATACACAGGAGTTTCATCCCCTAGGTCTGGTGGGACCCTGGCATCGGACAGATGGTGCTTTGGGAGGGGCATGCCTGTGAAGCAGCTCAGAGGTGGGAATTAAGCCCACTTGGAGGTGGGGATCAGGAAGGCGATGTGGAGCAGAACAATCGAGTGTCCTTCAGGGAAATCCTGACCACCTGCTTCTTCACTCCCTTGGCACAGGGCAGCAGCACAGGGATCACCTGCCCAGATAGCAGCAAACACTGGGATCCTTGCTGATGTCTAGGTTTTTACCTACCATCAGATCTACCTTTGCTGCTTTTTTCCCACTGATGCCAGGGTGCCCAAAGATGTCTTCATCCCCTGGGCACCCTAGTGATGCTCACCATGCCAGCATGTGAGCATAGGAGAGACCACAGTGGGGCCAACCTGCAATGTCAGCTCTGAGACCTCTCCTGTCCCTTGTCCCACACTGCTAGCACAGTCCCCGTGGTGCTCACACCTTGGGTTGGGTCCTAACCCTGGAGTGGGTGTTTCTTTTTCCTTCACGCTGCTCTCCAGCATGTTGCTTTTTGGGTGATGGAGCTGTGGCCACCTGGAGCTGCCCTAACTGCTCTGCTCTGCCTGGCCCTAGGAGTGACGAGGTGGTGGCAGTGGCCAGCATGAACTACGACCCTATCGTGTCCAAGGTGACTGAGGTCCTGTCTGCTGGCAGAACCATCCGAAAGCGTGATGTGGAGTAAGTAGACACACTGCAGGAACCGGCAGTGCCAGGGCAGGGGCCGAGCCCAGCGGGGGGGTGCCTGGCAGGGCTGAGCACCCTGAGGCTGGATGCCGACAGCCTCTGGGCAGCTCTTTCCCGATGTGCCCCACTGCGTACCCTTCTGGCATCTCCTTTCCTGCCCCTCTCACTCCGTCCCCCCAGTGCTGCCTCCTGGCACCCCCCACACAAGAGGTTTGTCTTGAACACCAGGATCTAAATCCTTGCACAGACTAGATGGGACACCGGTGCTCACTGCCACTGGGCGCTGGCATGTCACCTTGGCAGCACCGCCTGATGCTGGGGTGCCCCTGGGCGCTGGCCCTTGGTGTCTCAGCCTCTGGTCCCTTGGGGAGTAGCTCACAAGCAAAGTGCATTTTTCTTCCTTCACTTTGTTTTTAAGACTTTGCACAGGGAGGAGCGGACCCCTGCATGCAGAGGGTGGGTGCAGAACGTGCTGTGCTGAAAGGCAAATGCCAGGGAGGTGATAACAGGAGCCTTTAGAGCAGGAATCAGAGCTGAGGGGGGAATGTGGGTCCCTGTCCCTAGGATGTTTCCACATCTGGAATAAAAGCAGACTTTTCCAAATAGCTTGGGATTAGAAGCACTCCCAGCCCCTGGGCAGCCCCAAGCCAGCTCAGTCACCCCGGGCACCCCTGGGATGGGGAGCATGTCGAGGGTCCAGCAGCCACCAGTGACTGGGGAAGGGTCATGCCCATCATCTCCAGTACATGGGGAAATGGTTGATGGCCACCCAGTTTGCAGCTGGGAGGGAGGTGGCATCTCATGGGCAGCCTGGTGGCGGGGGAAGCTGCCAGCCCCCATGGTGGGACTCAACGAGCCTGGAGGGAGCTGGACTGCCTAAACCTGAATGTCTTTTCTCTCTCTGTCTCCTGCTGCTTTTGCACCTTTTAGGCTGTTTGTCCGTCACGGCAAGTACGTTGGGTTTGGGGTCCTGGGTGTGCTGGGCATCAAGGAGTGGCAGGAGGGACAGCCAGCCCCCTGCTTGGGCCATGTCCCCTCTTCCTGCGTGGGGACACTGGTTACAGCTGCATCCTTCGTTGGCAGCCGTCCCGGGGGTGATGCCACTCTGCTGGGTGGTGGGGCTGGGGGTGGCAGGAGCCCCGCTGTGGTGGGCACGGCTGCTGTGTCCCCTTGGCATGGTGCTGGTGCACAGATCTGCCAGGAAAAAGCTGCCTTTTGGCTGGGACCACAGGCATTTGCTGCTCAGTGGCTTTCCTTCAATTTTCAGCTGAATGCCAGAATGGCATTGTTTTAAGTTAAAAAAATACTGTTTGACCTCAGTTTTACATGGAACTAAGGAACTGCAGTTGAGTTTTTGGGCAGTGATGTGTGGGTGAGGGTGGAGGAGGGGACGCTGCCGTCCTGCCCGGGCTGGCTGTGCCCCTGCTCCGGGCAGCACGGGGTCGGGATGGGGACCGATGGCTGGAGTAGCGCCGAGGGCAGTGCCCAGGCACAGCCAGCACATTGTTCGTGCGCCCTGGGAAACACCTCACAGTGCTGCTGGATTTTCCCTTTTTTAGAACCGGAGATATGTCCTGGCTAACTGGGAAAGGCTCCTAACGCCGCTGGGAGCTGCGCCCTCCTGATGCTGCGCTCACGGGTGGGAGACGGGACGGCAGCTCCATGGACAAGCGGGATCACCGTGGCGGAGTCATCTCACTTTGAGACTTGGATGAACCCGCACTTACCTTCCCCACAGACCGCCGACGGCTTCCCTGCCCCACTCCCTGCCGGGCTGGGGCTGGGCTGTTGCCATTCCCGGGGGAAAAGCAGCCCCCGGAGAGAGCAGGGCTTGGCACTGCCAGTAGGCACGGATCCCACCTGGCTGCTGCTGAGGGGTCCCCAGACGGCTCTGCTCCGAGCATGTCCCTCGCCCCCGTGGGCAGCACGAGTGCCTTGCTGTGCTCCCTGTGCTCCCTGTGCTCCCTGTGCTCCCGAGCACGTGTCCCCTTCCCAATGTGCATCCCCGGACACCTGCCCCCCCTCCGCATGGCTGTAGCTCTTGCTGTGGCTCTCCCTGTGCCCACTCACCCTGGGGAGCACCTGGGGGGGGGGTCAGGGAGATGGGGTGACGTCGGGTGGTCTCTGTACAGCCTGTGTTTGCGTTTCACGTTCTCCCTTCTCCAGGAGGGTTGCCCTGCCCAGCCCCCCCAGCAGAGGTGGGTCCTGCCCAAGCCAAGGGCTCTGGGGCTCATGGGTCCCCATTCCAGCAGCACAGCATCTCCCCATCCCAGAGCAGACGAGGGGCTGGAGTTTGGGCTGGGGGACTGCACGGGCAGCTCTCGGTCAGTCCCCAGTGTGCAGAGAGGGGCTTCCCAGAGAGGTGTGACAGACCCTGGGCTCGGCGGCCACCCTTCCAGCCAGCCTTGAGATGTGTCTCTCCATAGTGATTATCACAGGATTAGTACTGCTGAGATGTTTCTCAAGGAAAAGTAGCCAGAGGGGTGTTCCTGGCTCATTCCTCCTGTCACCTAATGGCAAGGCTTCATTTCTCATCTCAGAGACAGTGCTCTGCTGTTGTGTTTTCTGCTCCTTGCTGGAAGAACAGCCTTATCTCCATCTCAGGGGTGGACCTGGCCAGCCCACAGCCCCATGTCCATCAGCCCAGCGGAGCTGAGGGACAAGAACTCCCCCTTGGAGAGTCTCCAGTGCTCTGCCCTACAGGAGGTTTCTTCCCCCAAAAGTCAGTGTTTTACCCTGAGCCCAAAGTAAGAGGATTTATATTTTTAAATTGATTCACCCTCTATGAATTAAAGCACTACTATCTGTGGGATCTGGATCATCTCAATTCCTTCCAAGGCTTTGGGTCACCTCTGCAGGTCAGCTGGATGGTGCAAGCACCTCTTCTGAGGAGTCTTCCCACTTGTGTACAGCTCACCTGTATTCATTTCCAGACTTTGTGATCTTTGCTGTGTAGAAACACCACCAGTTCATCTGTCACCTTTCTGGTTGGCCTCTTCTGGTTTCACTGCAAGGTTTTTCCCATGCAGCATGACCAGAAGGGATGGTAGGCAGGGACCTGCATGCTCCAGCATGCAGTGATGAACAGAGGCTTCTTCTTGAACGTCTCTGCTGGATCCACAAAGGGATGTGAACTTGCAAGTCTCATCTTAGGTCCCAAAAGGCAAAGGCCGGTGTCCCCACGCCCAGTGAGGACTTTCTCTGAGGGCAGAGGTGGCTGGGGCTGCCGTGCTCCCCGTGGCCCAGGCAGGGCTCGTGCAGGCTCCCCAGGGAGATGTGGCTTTGCATCCCACGTCTCCCTGGTGGGATGGTCGGGCTCTGCTTTGGCAGCTCCCCAGGGACCCGGCTGGCGGTGCCTGGGGACACCAGGGCACCACGTGGTGACGCCCCCCCAGGGCTCCGTGATTTCCCCGCTGGGCTCTGGCACATCTTCCATGCTGGAGGAGACTGGCAGCTCCCGTGTCCCACGTGCTCCCACAGCACAGCTTGGCTGAGCTTTTCTAAGGGCTCTGTCTCCCTGCTCAGCTGAAGGCTTGGCATCCTCTGGAGTCCTAGGCAGATCAGCAGGGCACTTCCTTTTTCAGGAAGATGCCCTTTGACTCCTTTACCTCTGCTGGGGCCTCATCCAGCATTGGGCATGAGCTGTGCACACCAGGCATCACCCCCGTGTTCATGGGACTGAAGACCATGCATGGGCTGAGGAAGGACCTTCTGCCCCAGCTTACGGTTGCAGTGTGGGCAACAAGTCCCCATTCCCCCTTCTCACAGAGGGGCTGTTTCAGCCGGGGCTGGGAACATCACCCTGTGACGTGAGAAACCCCAGTCACCACATGATGACCCACAGGTGCTGGGTCATGGCCTGGGCTGCTGGCATAGCTGGGCATCCTGACACCCACCTGCGGACATTGCTCTGCTGCACTGGTGTGGGATGGAGTTGGATCCAGGACACCTCGTCCAGCATCTTGGCAAGTGCTTACTAGTGGTGGGCATGGCCTGGAGCTGGGCAAGGCTGAGTTGTCTCCTCTGCCACCTCTCCAGGCACATCTTGCAATCTCCCATTCCAGGACAGAAAGTTTCCAGCTCTTCTTAAGAAACTGCCTGTTCCCATCAGGAATGAGCACCATTAGCTCAGTCCAGCTGGGGCACACGCAGCTCGCTCGTGATCCCCGGCTGCATTGCCCCATTGCATTTACGTTCACCAGATTGCTGGGGTGTCTCCTAGGTTGCTCACCTGGATTCCCCATGCAGATGTGATGCCCCCAGATCCCAAGCTCTCCACAAGCTCCTGCTCCTCAAATGCTGGGCTTTGCCTGTCACCTTGCTCCCGTCTTTTCCCATGTTGGAACCCAGGGACCCAAGTGTTGGGCACAGCACACCTTCCCTTACTGCACGTACTGCACACATGAGAACGCCTCTGGACATCACGTTGCAGCATTGCATCAGGAGAAAGGTTTATTTTTAGTTGCCTCATGCCCTAAGCCTTCGTTTAAAAAAAAATCACGGCTCCTCACAAGGTGGTTTCCCAAATGTCAAGTATGGCCTCACCCTTCGTCCATCCATCTCCACCCCTGCTTTTGCACCTTGCCCATTGCTTGAGTGAATGTTGCCTCTTCGTGTACTGGCATTTACTCCTTGCTTTGTTCCTTTTTACAGCCCTCAAGGAGGCTGTGGCAAAACAAGTAGTTTCACTTTCTTCCTTTCCCACACTGACACAGTTGTCCCCCTGTGGGCTGGCTGACCTTGTCTCAGCTAGAGCTGATCCAGGCTGAGTGGTGGTGGCCAACCATCTCCAGAGAAGTCTTCCCAGTGTCACTTCTGAGGCTGGGAGGTGTTCAGTGTTAAACACCTTCACTGTGTTTAAACACCTTCACTGATGCAGTGGAGACTGTCTTCTCACCAATGCCATCTTCGATGTCTTGTCCAGACATGACCGGAAGGACCTTTCTGCTCATCTCAGTGTCCTTGTCTAATAAGAGAGAAACGCTTATAGCAGGGCATATTTTTTCCACAGTTGGTTAGATTTTTCTCTGAAATCCCTTTGCATAGGTTTATGTTTAGACTGTTTAGTATGAGGAAGAGGAGGCTGAGGGGAGACCTCATCACTCTCTACAACTACTTGAAAGGACACTGTAGAGAGGTTGGGGCTGGTCTCTTCTCACAGGTAATTAATGACAGAACGAGAGGGAATGGCTTCAAGCTCCAACAGGGTAGGTTTAGACTGAACATTAGGAAAGAATTCTTCCCAGAAAGGGTGGTCGGGCATTGGAATAGGCTGCCCAGGGAGGGGGTTGAGTCACCATCCCTGGATGCGTTTAGGAGAGGATTAGATGTGGTGCTGAGGGATATGGTGTAGGGGAGGACTTTGTAGAGTAGGGGAGATGGTTGGACTCGATGACCCCAAGGGTCTCTTCCAACCTAGATGATTCTATGATTCTATGATTTATTTATTTATTTAACCAGTAATGTAAGGACAGGGGAGCGGCTGCGCTGAGCCGGGCCATGGGGCCACACTGTGGTGTCAATGCTGCTCAGAAGAGCTGGAGACATGCACCCTGAGCTGTACTCACAGCATGGACCTGCCTTGAGAGACTGGGTCCTAGTGTGTGGAAGCCCTTGATGGCCTTCAGCCAGTCATGCATTGGTCTAACCATGCTTCCAGCCCCGGTTGGTTTTTTTTTGCCAGCATACAGCAAGGAGCTCTGCAGCTGCATTTTGACCTTATAAAGCAGAATAATCCTCTCTTGATTTAGTTTCTCCCATTCCTTGCCAGCACCAGACCCTTAAGGACCAAATTTATGATACGCTTTCCCAATATTTGCAGCAGCTTCTCTGATGCACCTTCTGGGATAGGTCAGAGGCTGAAGATCATGAGATGAGACCATGCCTGTTGGGTAGGACTGACTATGAAGGCCACAAAGCACCACCCCCTTTCTCTGCCATTCACTTCTGGCTCAACCACCCTTTCACACACACCATCCCCCAGGACCCTCAAGCCATGATGGAGCTTGGGATGCTGACTGTGGAGACTTCCCTACCTGTTAGAAGGGAAGCTGAAGGTGATGGGTAAAATACTCCATGAGCCTAGAGGCTTTGAAGACGTATTTCTGGCAAAGAGCACCATCCCCTCCCTGGGCATCGTCATCTGTCAGGGAGTTTTGAGCAATAATTACATTGATACAACCCAGCTGGGAGAGGGTGTAGAGGAGGGGGGCACCCCATAGGGTGCACAGGCTGGGGATACCACTGCATCCCCATCATGGTGATGGGTACAACCTGCTGCTCATCCCTGCAAGCTGCTGTGGTAGGAGATGCTCTGTGTCTTTGTGGCTCCTGCATGGGCTTGGTGTCCCAGGAGGGAATTTTCATTCCCTGTCCTCCTCCCAGCTCAGCAACCCTGTCCCCAGGCAGCCAATGGCCAGGTGGTCCCGCGCATTAGCCTGATGTCATCCCGCTAATTACCTTCTGCTAATCCCAGCTGAGCCGGGCTGGGGCTCGGGGGCTCGGCTGCCAGCCATGGCTGCGCACACCCCTCTGCCCCACAACCTCCGCCGGGGCTTGGTGGCCTTCAGCGGGTCCCTCTTCATCAACAACAAGACTCGGGACAGCGGCGCTGCCCACTCCTACCAGCCAGGTACAGGCAGCGGTGCTCGGTCTGGGGGGGTTTGGCTGTTGCTTCATCACCACGAGCCCACTTGGCACATCGCTAACGCAGCCGGGTGCCTCTGAGCCGGGAGCACCCGAAGGGTCCCTGCACCCACCTACCGATGAGGGGGAGCAAAAACAAGCACATTTGGTGCAAACTGCCATTCCTGTTACCCAGTCGTCCCCCCAGGCATGGCAGGGGCCATCGCCCTCCCTCCCCAAGCTGTGAGGCAGAGGGTTCCTCTGGGCATCCCTGCCCACCCCTGCCTGCCCTGCCCACCCCTGCCTAGCCCACGAGGTGCTGGCCAGCCTGCCCCTCCAGATGATGCTCTACTTCAACGTCTACTACTTCCCGGTCTGGTTCCTGGCCGAGGGGATGATGCTGCAGCTGAAGGTACTGTCGCATGGGGCACATGGTGATGGGGTGACCCTGGTCCTCACTGACCTCCCCAGGTATGGGTGGGCAGGGGAGAGGGGAGCCTCTTCTGGATTAATGGGTCCACACACACACAAGCAAAACGCCCTGTCCCCCACAAGACAAGCTGGCTCGCCTCTGGCTCCTCGAAATGGAAATCGTGAGAACAACCACTGGACTTTCCAGGCATAGAAGGTTAAACTGGGAGGGTGGAACACGCAGGGCTGGGCACCAGCATGGCAGGGAGCTGGTTGCAGGGAGCCAGGCACAGGGAGATGGGCACAGGGTACAGAGCACGGGGAGCTGGGCATGGGGCACAGAGGAGAGGGAGGTGGGCAGAGGGTTGGGAAGCTGGCATGGAGAGCCAGGCACAGTGCGCAGGGGATGGGGCTGGCTGGGATGAGGCTGTGCTCCCATTACAGTACCAGCTCCTGCCTCAGCACTACCAGTTCCTGCTGGTCACTGCCTTCTTCATCCTCTCGCTGGTTGAGGGCTCCCGCCTCTACTTGGGCTATGTGGGGAACCTGCAGGAGAAGGTAAGTGCCCCCTCTCTGCCCTGGCCACAAGTCTGCTGTGCTCAGTGAGGGACAGCCCTGCTGGGGGACGCTGTGACTATGCTGGCTGTCCCCTTGCTCAGGACCTGAGTGCCCATCACTGCCCATTCCTCCTGGAGTCCTGCCTGCAGCTGTCCTGGGAGGAAACTGCGGGTGCAGGCAGGACCAGGAGGCAGGGGATGAAGCAGACCCACTTGTTCTCCCGCTGTTTCTCTCCCTGTGCTGTGGGTGTGATGCTCCAGAACTGGGCTTGACTGCATCTGACCATACCCGGGCACAGCTCTGTGTGGCAGGGATGTCCCCAGGCGCTGAGGCCAGCAGAATGGCCGATGCAGGGAGCTCCTGGGGCAGAGTGGGTTCCCCCACCCCACCCATGGCTTCTGCTCCCACAGGTGCCCGAGCTGGCCGGGTTCCTCCTCCTCTCCTTCCTGATCCAGCTCCCCCTCCTGCTCTTCCTGCTGACAGACAGCCACCTCATCCACCTGCCGCTGGAGATGGCCGTGCACAGCCTTCTCCTGGCCTTCCTCCTCGCCGAGATGGCAGCAGCCTTCCTTGCGCTGAAGACCATGACCAAGCAGCTGGTGGCACAGTTCCACCTGCGGCAGCTCAAGGAGGGTGGCAGGGGATGGCCGGGGCAAGGGGGTGGGGGGAGTCAGGCAGCCAAGGAGGGGTGATGCTGCAGGACCCCTCCATCCCACGCAGTCCCAGCAGGAGCATTAAACGGTGCTCAGACCCCCACTTGCCTCCACGCACTGTGTTTTTGAGCCAGGCGGCTCAGGGGCTCGTGGGGTTGCCAGAGCACCCCACAGGTACAGATGGAGGCAGTCCCTGCCCCACACTGCCCTGCAGGCAAGAACACAGGGCTCAGCACCCCCAAAATGCTCATGGTCACCCCAGGGCTGCGCTTGTCCTTGCTGAGCATCAGCCCTGGCAGGAGGAAGGAACTGGGGAGCGCAGGAGCCACCGGACCCCCCCAGCAAGATCAGGGCTCTGCTCTTGAACCATTCCTGAAGGGTTTAAGAAGCCATCCCAGCTGGAAGCACGCAGGGCACTGTCAGGTGCGAGAGGGGTACCACAAAGCCCTCGCAGCCCCCCCAGGGCTAGAAACAGCAGAGCCCCTTCCTGCTTTCTGAACAGCTTTATTTCCTTGCATCCCTGTTTTTCATGGGAAATCAAGGCCCAGGGCCATCTGGAAGACGAAGCGCAAAGTGCTTTAAGCCTCTTGTGCCGGGCACGGGCCAGCGCATCCCTGCGGGCTCCACGGCCCGGCTCTGCTGGGGCACCGGCCACCAGCACTGGGACCTGCCCTGGGGATGGCTTGGAGCTCCAGGAGCCAAGAACTTCTGCTGATGTTTCTCCAGCAAAGGCAGACCCTAACCCCAGCAGCACACACTAGGGCCAGGAGAACTGGGCCACCTCCATCTGGGCTGCAGCCGTGCCCCCATCGCAGCTACCTGGAGGTCACTCCGGAGTGAAGGGCACTAGTGGTGGAGCATTCCCGATGTCCCTAAGCTGTGGGCTCGGCCTTACCTTTAGGGGGTTTTGCCTGGAAAATGAAGAGGAGCACCTTAGTGTACTAGAGACAAGGGGACAGCCCAGGTGGGAGGTTCTGCCCCACTCTGCTCGGTCCCACACCACCAGGTCCTTGTTTGAGACCCCAACTCCACTTGTGATTGGAGATTAATCATTAGGAACAACATTTTTTTGCCCCAGTAGGATGGTGCAGCCCCAGAGCAGCCCAAGGGGAGCTGGGGTTTCCAGGAATTGGCCAGCTAAAGCCAAAGCTGACCCGTGCCAGGGCCAGCAGCTCTCCTGCTCCGCGGGGACCCCCAGCCCACACCCTGGGACTCCCGACTCCCCCGGGCTGGGCAGTGACACGGGGGTCATGCAGGGCAAGAAAACCCATCACTGAACTGCAGGGTCAGCACTGACATGGCACCGAGGTGCTTGCTGGAGACCTGTCCCCTCTCCACCCGGAGTTCGGCCAGATTCACTTCGGAAGAGGGTGAATAAACATGGAGCTGGGTCAGGTTTCTATGGTAGGGTCCCCTCAAGGACTCCTTGCTGTCTGATGGTAGTTGGGGTCAGGGTACAGCTCTCCCCCCACCAGCTAGGTCCCTCTCTCCCGCTCCGCAGCCTGTCATCATTAAACTTGTAAGAGTTTAATCTCTCTGAGGTCTCATTCCGACCAGCCACCAAGCCCAGGAGGTAAAGACTAAGAACTGCTCCAGTGAGGTTTTCCCAGATGTTGTGAATGAAGTTTTACCCAAGGGGCAGAAAATCATTAAATCTGCTTGCAAAATTTCATGCTCTCCAAAGCGGCCCCATCCTTACCTCCTCGAACTTCTCCTTCCAATACATGTCAGCCTTCGCATCCAGGTAGAGCAGGACCAGGTCACAGACCACCGTGGCCTGCAGACAGACACAGCATGGCAGTGACACCTCCTGCAGGAGTGCTGGCCCTCTGGCTCCCACCCGGCCCTGCAGCTGGCCACACTCTGGCTCCGGGGAGCAGTGACCCTGACCTGCCTCTGGCCCAGGCCACCCTGGCAGCTCCACCAGGTCCCCTCTGACCCCACCTGCTCCCATCAGGAGCACAGGAGGTTAGAGGGGATCATCTGGGACGTAGGGGAAGAGCTACCATCGCAGCCTGGGGCGAGCACGGCCAGGAAGAACGAGGGGGCAGGTGGGGGGCCCAGGGTCCCCCTTACTCTGCTGAGAAGGAAGAGTCACAGAAATGCTCTCTGAGGGGCTGCCCCATCTCCACGGCCACACCACCATGTCCATGCTGGAGCCAGACGCTGACTCTCTTCGGAGTCAGGGCAGGAACACCGAGAGGAGATGCTCTCTCTTGGGGGTGGAGGTGACTGGAGCAGAGCAGCAACGCCCCAGCGATGCACCTTCCCAGGGTCAACACCAACACCCCTCAGAAGCCTTGACCTGGCAGTGTCCTTACTGCTCATGCTGGCCAACAGGAAAACGGGAGCAAACACCCCACCAGAAAACCTCCCCTTCTAGGCTGGCAGGAGAAAGAAGAGATGAGGGGCAAATCCCATAGATGGGAGAAAAAGAGCGTCTCTGGAGTACTCACGGCACCAAAGAAGGCGATGCCAGTGCCGAGGCTCACGGCAGCAGGAACGATGCTGAACTTCCCAGCCTGGTTGAGAAAGCGTGTGGAGGGGGAACAGTGGGTGGAAGGCGGTGAGGGCTGCGGGACAAGCCCTGTGCACAGCGTGCTTAAAGCAGGGAGGTGCTGGAGGAAACCTGGGCCGTTTTTCTGTGCCCAGCTGTAGGGACCTGACTGCTATGGACCCAAAGCCTCTTTGGCTGTCAGAGAAGGGACTGGACTGAGGGGACTGTGACCTGCCCATGGTGGGAGCTCCCCTCCTGCTGCAGGACCCCAGCAGCTGCCACCTGCAGAACCACATCCCAGCAAACACCAGACACAGCCCTGACGTGACGTGTCCCCCTCTGCTCAAAAGAGTCTGGTGTCTCTGAGGAAAGAAGCTTTTGGGTTCCTGTCTCTCTCCTGACTATTCTCTTCTGCTCCTCACCTCCTGGAGCTGGTCTCACTGCCCAGAAGGCACCCTGTCCTTGCACCATGTGCTTCACCCTCTTCAGGTGAAACGGCCACTGCTAAGCACGACAGACCAGCTGTGGACATCTCTCAGGGTGACAAATCCCCTCAGCACAGGCTCCATCTTGCATGGTTGAGTATTGAGTTTGACAGTGATGTAGCATCAGCCATGCCCATGCTTTTTCTCCCCGAGAGTACAATTAATCAAGAAGGGATTAATTGTCCAGGTTCAGAAGAGTTCAGGTTGGTCTTTGCCAGGGTGCTCCCACCACAAGACCCACAGAGGTCCCCTCTGCCCAGAGAAGCTCACCTTGCCTACAAGGTCCAGCACTTCACAACACCCACGCAAGATCCTCAGCGAGGGAACCTTCCCTGCTCAGAGCATTACAAGTTTTTCTTCAAATGCAAGACACCATTTTTCCCTGCTCTGCTTGGAAAACTCTGGAAAGAGGTGAAGGGCTCAGCAGGGCGGGGAGAAGCAAGGCCAGCAGGAAGCCGTGGAGCAGCAGGGAGCGGAGCGAGGTGTCAGCCCCAGTGACAAGGCCACCAGGACTGCACATGGAGAGGAGGAGACAGTACCTGCCCGTGCACGGAGATGTCGAAGCGGATGCCATAGAGCTTCAGCAGGTTCCGGTAGAGCCGTCGCTGGGAGTCCCAATAGTAGGAGGCAGTTCTGCAGGGGACATCGGATGGGGCTCAGAAAGCCATGGCAGCTCCCGCAGGCAGCGAGGGAAGAGGGCAGCCAGTGCCAGGTGACTGCTAGGGCCACCACGTGCCTCTGCACACCTTGTGTCCTCCAGCAGGCTGGGACGTGGGCGATGCATGTGCTGCCACGACCCATCAGCAGCGGGGCATCAGTCTCCATTTGGCACCCAGCTGAGGTCCCTGGGAGCACGCGGCTTCCAGCGCTCCCAGTTCAGGGTCAGCACGGGCATCGACAGCCCCACGTCCCTGCCCTCAGGCCTTGCAGTTCCAAACCCAGCAAAGCTACAAGGTGTGGGAACCATGGTGGCACCCTGGTACTGACAGCCCCTGAGCTGAGCTACGGCCCGATGTCCCTGCTGCTCCTTCCAGAGCATTGCTCAGGAACATGGAGACCTTGAACGATTGCCGTATGCTCAACACACGGGCCCGGGTGGCCACTGGCCCAGCGTCCTCACCTGAAATTGTACCCCCTGTCCTGCAGGCTGAAGGAGTACCGTGGCCGGCACTCGGCAGCAGGGCGGTCCAGGTTGCAGTCCCACTCGATGCGAACTCCGATGCTCCCCCCCTGAAAAACGTATCTTATCCCAGGAGAAGCATGGGATTAGAGATCTGCTGAGTTCTTTCCTGTTCAGACCACACATTCCCCTAGTATTTCAGGGGTCAGTCCTATCCCCTGCCTCTGGCCCACATCCTTGGGGAATCTGGAGTCATCCTCCATGCTTTTAAAAAAAACAAGTACCAGCAGAGCGAGGTCTCCAAAGGTCTCTCCAGCTGCCTCCACCATGTCACGGACACGGAAAACAGGGCAGAAGGCGTTGAAGAGTGGATCATACGTGCAGCTCTTGAAATAGGTGGGGTCATTGGTTTGCAAAGTATTGCACCTGAGAGGACAGGGAGAGAGGTGGAGCTGTCGGGGGGGTGTGGGAGGTCAGGGAGCCCTGACAAAGGGACTCTCCTGCTGCTGTGGGACCACTAATGCTCCTGCTCTGGGGGGAGATGGTCATTGCTGCTCCTAAAGCCTCAGTTGGAGAGAGGGTGGAGAGAAACCAGCCCAGAGGAGTCACACATGGGGTTACCATCCTTTACAGCACCTGCCACGGTCCTTCCCCTCCCAGCTCCTTGTCTCCACCACCTCCTTTGTGCTTCTACTTTCTTCCCTGGCTTCCACCCAGCTCCCACTGCTCTCCTCAGAGGTGCTCTCCAGCAGGTCAGCCCCCGACCTGACCCGCTGGAGAGCAGCTCTGAGAAGAAAGACCTGAGAGTCCTGGTGGACAACAAGATACCCATGAGCCAGCAATGTGTCCTTGTTGCCAAGAAGGCCAATGGCTTCCTGGGGGGCACCAGGAAGAGTGTGACCAGCAGGTGGAGGGAGGTCATCCTGCCCCTCTGCTCTGCTCTGGTGAGGCCCCATGTGGAGCACTGGGACCAGTTCTGGGCTCCCCAGTTCAAGAAGGACAGGGAGCTCTTGGAGAGGGTACATCATCAAAGATGATGAGGGCCTGAAGCATCTCTCTTATGAGGAGAGGCTGAGGGACTTGGGTCTTTTTAGTCTGCAGAAGAGAAGGCTGAGGGGGGATCTGATCAATGCCTCTAAATACTTAAAGGGTGGGTGTCAGGAGGATGGGGCTGGTCTTTCTTCAGTGGTGCCCAGGGACAGGACAAGAGGAAATGGGCACAAACGTGAATGTAAGAAGTTCCACCTAAACATGAGGAGGAACTTCTTTCCTGTGAGGGTGGCAGAGCCCTGGAACAGGCTGCCCAGGGAGGTGGTGGAGTCTCCTTCTCTGGAGACATTCAAACCCCATCTGGACATGTTCCTGTGGGACCTGCTCTGGGTGGACCTGCTCTGCCAGGGGGTTGGACTAGATGATCTCCAGAGGTCCCTTTCAACCCCATGTGATTCTGTCATTCTGAGATGCAATGGCCCAGCCTGAGACACCGCTCCAGGGGCTGCCCCAAGCATTGTCTCTGCTGGAGTAAGGCAGCGCAGTCAGCACGCCTGGGGCTGGGAGGTTGGCACAGCCCTGCACTGCACCTCTGAAACCATGTTGCAGGGATTAAAATGCAAAAATACACGGGGTAAAATGAGTCCTTGCCAATGACTGGCCTGCTCTGTCTGTGGAGCTCAGACAGACGGGCAGACACAGGCTGGACCAGGCTGCAGGCACGGTCCAGCCAGAGGAGCATCATACTTACTTGGAGAAGTTAAATTTGGTGAAGTGGACAGTATTTTTTATAAAAAGAGTGGAATTCTCCGCCTCAGCCAGAAGAGGTTCCCTGGAAAACAACCAACGAGCTCAAATTTTGCACAGCAGCCAAGACACGTCCCCATTCCCCTCGCTCTGCAGTCCCTTCCACGACCCTGGGACTTTGACCACAATGGAGAGTTGCAATGAATGCCCTTGCATGAAGTTCTCTGGGCTTAACTGACTGTTAGACCACTGTCAAAGACCTCCCTGAGCCTGGTTGCCCTTGGGCAAGCATGACCAGGCCCCTGGTGACACAGAGCACAGAGGGAAGGAACCAAAGCTCTCAACGCCGGCTGTCCCCTCACCCTGTGCCTCACCTGGGCAGCGTGTTGTTCTCCACAGGACACCAGCCGTAAATCTCACAGGTGGAATGGGTAGTATTGAACATCACGCATTTCCCCGTTTTTATCCCTAGAATTGAGACAAGGTACATCATTTACTATTCCTTTTCAAAGCGTCTTCTCTGCAGCTCCCCTCCCGGGACAGTGCCGTGGCCACTGGTTTGTTCTGGTCTTTTCAAAACCTGAGTCACAGAGGTGACACCAGGACCATCTTCAGTCCTTTCCTCACCCAACAACTTCCCCCTGAAACCCTCCCTCCCTGGAGGCCGAAGGACAGGAGCTGTTTCACAAGGATAAGCAGCCACTTGCTGCCATCGGTGCCCACCCGCCTAGCGCAGCCCCGTGGCTGCTGAAGCCACCCACTCCCCGGGTGGGAACACAACGAGCTGTGACAATCCCACGCACCAAGCTTTGGCAACCGACCTCCTCGAGCTGAAATAACATCCTTTTCCAGCTGCGCTCACGAGGGGCTGCACATATTCACCAGCACGAAATAAAAAGCCAGGTTCTATTACAAAAGGAGAACCTGCCAATCGCATGGCACACTGGTTTCCATTCCAGCTGCCAACATCAGGGACAAAGCACCCCTGGATGTGCTGTGACAGTGACTTGTCCCCACAGCACCTGCCCATCCAGCTGTGACACGTCTCTCTAAGCTTTTGCCAAGAATAAGTGGCTGGAGAGCCCTTCAAAAAGCACTGAACTCAGGCAACCAGGCACCTTTGTGGATCTGTTTGCTACCAAACAGGAGGAATTACATTATTTTTTAGCGTTTTTAGGTGGTTTTTTTAGTGAAACACCACGTACCATGGCCACGAAGCACCGGATTTCCGATGGGACAGTCTGCATCTTCTGTGCACGTTGCGTCCAGAACAGAGGGGCTCTGAGAGAGACGCAGAGAAGCGCTGTCACCCCAGGCCTGGTGGTCGCTCATCCACACTCCTGCCTCTCCCAGCACCTCCCCGGTGCCTACAGAAGCCATCGCCATCTCCAGAACCTGGGCAGCCTCCAGGCAGCGACAAGAGAGGCATCTCCAGGGACAATCCTTACCCCCGTCCCCACACTCCCTGGAACCTCCTCTGCCTCAGCAGCAGAGGAAGCCTCAGGAGATAGCTGGGACCTTTGGGCTGGGTTTGGGAGGGCCTTAACGGCAGAGCCCATTTAGCACTTCGTAAATCACCACCACAATTCCCCTGGGAAAGGACTGGAGAGACCCTAAATATGGCATAACACGAGTCTTGTCTTGTGGAAAGCTTCACCTTCACTCTGGACCCACCATTGCCAGGAGCAGCAAAAAGCTCCTCTTCAGAGACTACGGCAGATGGGGGAACGCGAGCAACACCTTCCCCAGGTACTCCGAGCCCATCAGAAACCCCAGAGGGACATGGAGGCCCAAAGGCAGGTGGGAAAACCCCAGTTATGGAGTCAGAAGAAGCAGGGGTCTGCCAGGGCCCCCCCCCCACCC
>JAHREE010000569.1:836970-868249 GCA_033628505.1 Tringa tobata | reverse complement strand
TGCCCTGACCTGCAGCCTGTCCCTCGCAGGGCTGAAGCAGGAGCTGTTCCACCGGCACAAGGAGGCCCAGCAGTGCTGCCGCCCCCACAACCTGCCGCTCCTCCGCGCCGCCCAGCAGCGGGAGATGGAGGTGAGGGGGGGTCCGGCCGGGCACAGCTCTCCCCCAGCGCTGAGGCTGGGTCTCTTACCCAGAGGGTGGGCACAGCCCCTTTGCTGCAAGAGCATCCCTGCATCTCCAGAGGGTTGGAGTAGTCATGTTTCCTACCCCTCCCCCCCCCCCAACAAACTTGGGAGCCATCAGCCATCCTGTCTGGCCTGGTTAGCACAGGCTGAGGTTCCCCACTCCGAATTGGGGGTCTCCTCTTCATGCTCTACCTTTGTCCACCCCCCAAGAGTGGGGTGTGGGGGGCAGGCTCTTGCCATCTAGGATGGCTGCTGTCCAGGCATGATCTGGGAATCATGGAAGTTCAGGAGCCCCCCTCCCACCTAGGAGAGCGATGCTCTAACGAGTCTATGTTATAAGACAGGCTGAAGCCTGTGTACGGATAGAGAGTGAGTTGATAGAGAACACAGAGAAGGTACACAAAACCTGCCGTTACATCATAGCAAGTAAGCAGAGACTACTCAAAAAAATTCACATTTTACTTAGTAGCCCTGATAAGGAGGAACCACCTTGAGATACCTATGCACAGAAGTAGTTTCTGTGAGCATCCCAAGGCACTTCGACAGGAGCGGTAGGTTCAGTCCCAAAGGCCTTATCTCTACTTTGGCGATAAGATAGAGGCAGTTTTATAACGTAGGGGAAATTGCAAGTAGCTAGTTACATTAGTCGATGGAGTTTAAGTGTACAGGGGAAGTTACTTTACTCCACGTAAGGCAAACAGATAACTGTTTAAACACAGGCTCTTTTCTGACCTTTGCCTGTGACAAGCACTGTGCCAGCGCTCGCTCTTGGATCTTTCATCTTGGTATTCCCACGTCCCTCGTTTCCCATCAAGGTGACTAAAGCCAGGCAGGACCTCTTTGAGGTGTCCCCATTACTTCTGTCTCTGAGTAAATTAGACTTGCAGCAAGCAATAAGCTACACTGCCCGTTTTAAAGCATTTCCAATATTGTCTTCCCTCATTAAGTAGACCATATATATGTCATTTCTCCTTGTCTTACATGATATGCAACTTCTTCCTACGTCCTGAAGCACTGGAGCGTGTCCAGAGGAGAGCCACCGAGCTGGTGAGGGGTCTAGAGAACAAGTCATATGAGGAGAGGCTGAGGGAACTGGGCATGTTTAGTTTGGAGAAGAGGAGGCTGAGGGGAGACCTCATTGCCCTCTACAACTCCCTGGAAGGAGGCTGTAGAGAGGTGGGGGTTGGCCTCTTCTCCCAAGGGAATAATGGCAGGACCAGAGGGAATGGTCTGAAGTTGGGGCAGGGGAGGTTTCGATTAGATATTGGGAAGAATGACTTTCCTGAGAGGGTGGTCAGTCCCTGGAAGAGCCTGCCCGGGGAGGTGGTGGAGTCACCATCCCTGGAGGTATTTAAGAAATGTGTAGATGTGGCACTTCAGGGTATGCTCTAGTGCCCAAGATTGTTGGGTTGGGTGTTTTGTTTTGTGTTGTGGTTTGGTTGGGTTTTTTGTTTTGTTTTGGTTTTTTTTTTGTGTGTGTGTGTGTGTATGGTTAGACTCAATGATCTCAAAGGTCCCTTCCAACCATGAAGATTCTGTGATCCTTCTACCTTCCTTCTGCCTTTATTCCCTTTTCCTCTGCCAGAAGTTACTGGAGTTACTTCTTCCCTTTTTTATGCTTTGATATTTCTGCTGCAGAGCATTTCAGGCATAGATCATAGAATCACAGAATTGTCTAGGTTGGAAGGGACCTTTCAGATCACTTAGTCCAACCATCAACCTAACCTGAGATTGATCATCTCAGTAACAATTGGTACGTGTCTAATCAGAGCTGCCCTCTGTGGTTAAAGGTTTGGAAGAGCAGCTCCCATGAGATAGCTTGGGAATGGGCTCTCGGGGGCGCGGCGTAATACAAGATGAAGTTTTTAGATGTTTGTCTTCATAGTGGAAGCTTTTAAAAAAGCTTTGCCCATCATACAGGGTCACCAGCCACCAGAGCTGAAGCAAACGCTTGTGTTTAAATCTTACTTTTCTCCAGGATTTTAGCACTTTTCTGTAGCCTAGAGTCAGGTTCCAACCCCAGACAGTCTGTAGGCACTTAAAACCCAGAGAAAGTCACTCCTCCAGCACAGTAAGTGGAGGGGATGATGGTGTGGTGCCTCTTTCTTCCCAAAGAGGAAGGAAATTTTTTGGGAAACAAGGGGTTTGAATCCTTTGTATCTTCTACAAAGAGCACGAACCTCTAGATTGAAGAATGTGTAAGGACAGAGCTTTCTTAGTTTCCTTAGCATCCCATACGGAAGGAGACAATTAGTCCCTCTACCTTCCCTTTTATTGAAGCTTAAGTTGTCTTGAATTTATTCACATTGATTCTAATCAGATGCTGCTCCGAGTGTTTTTGTGGAGCAGCCAAAGTACGGTAATTTTGGTGGATCACAGTGTTCCTTAATAGCATGTAGTTCTGCAAAGCTTTCCCAAACCTATGGACTTAATTAAAAATGTGAGATGCTACTTGACTGCCGTACATCCAAGAAAGGTTACAGGAGGTAGCTCCTGCTCCATGTAAGTAATAATTGCTCTTGGTTTTGGTCAGATCTTTTGCAGACTAATATGTCCATGCTGTGGACAGACCTTGGCTCTTTTCCAGACTGTTCAGGACTGAGACCTCTGACATTCAAATTCCTGATTTTCCCCAGGACTCGTAGCAGCGCACAGGCTTTTGGCTTCTCTCTGGGATGAACCTGCCCAGGTCTTGTAAACCACCAGCTACTGGCATAGGAAATCCCAGGCCTTGTGACTTCTCCCTGGCTGTGCAGTGAGGATAACGTACCCCTGTGAATATTTGCAGCTCGACGCCTGCCTCTGTTTGCTGTGTTACAAAGGGGCAGAGCTGCACGAGTGAAATGTTGAAACTTGTGCTATTCATTTATTGGAGGAGAAGGACCCTTCCCCTCCCATTTAGATGGGGCTTGATACTCTCTGACTTCCCCTGTGTCCTGCTCAGTGCAGCCTGCTGAGGTTGTGTTCCTTCGCCTCCACACACACATGGCTTTTTATCTGAGCTGGGCTCTCCTCGTTCCCTGCAGTCCTTCTGCTCTCTTCTCACCTCTCCAGCAGTTCTTGGTAGGTTGAGGTTTCCTCCAGAGCTGACGAGCAGTGTCCCTTTCTGCAGCCAGCAGAGCATGCGAGTGCTCCTGGAGCGTTCCCACTGCTCCTGATGGCCAACATCCCTCTGATGGAGAAAACAGTCCTTGTGCTCCCTTTCTTCTTCAGAGGAGCAATGCAGAGGTTTCTGCTGAGCTTCAGGCAGATGTTGGCGAGGCAGGAGGGGCTGTGTTCTCCTGCTTGGTGCTCTTTTGCAAAGTCCTAGTTTGGTAATGTTCTCAGGCTGCACAAAATAGAGGCCAACCACGCTGTAGGGACTTCAGTGTGATGTTGTCGATACAAAACAAACTGGCTTTCCAGTTGCAAAGTTAGGTTTGTGAGGTGTTTGGGTCTTTTGGTGAATAAATGGGGCCTGGGTGTGATTTACAACTCCAGTTCTGTATGTTAGTGTCCGAGGAACATGGAGGCTTAGGAAGGTGTCCGAGCTGGCACCTTGGTGAGCTTCGGTGGCCTGTGTTACTCCTCCAAGTCTTTCATCAGCCTCACCGGCCCTGGGAGGGGGATTCTTGGACTGCTGACTTCTTTGGAGCCCGTGCTGGTGGAGTGCTCAGCCGTAGGCGGCTGGTCAGAGGTTGGCTCGTCAGGAAAAGACCTTCAGATATTGACCTGTTGCTTGTGGTCTTTCCTGGCGCCTCCAAACACACAGAAAACAGGCCGGTCCCAGTGCTTTCCCTGCACGGTCTCAGGTGGTCGCTCACCATCAGGCATGTCAGGAGGAGCCGGATCTGAGGATGCTTTGCTGCCCTCTGCTGCCCCTCGCTCTCGGCAGAGCAGGAGCACTTCAGGATCCAGTCACTCCTCGGTTTCAGTAAAAGACTCAGAGGTGGAAAAAAGAGGAAGGCAGATATTCCATTTTATTTTTTTTCCCTTCATTGGCTCTTACCTTTCTCAGGCTGTGGAGCAACGAATTCGAGAGGAACAGCGAATGATGGATGAGAAGATAGTCTTGGAACTGGACCAAAAAGTGATAGACCAACAGAGCACGTTGGAGAAGGCTGGGGTGTCTGGCTTCTACATCACCACCAACCCACAGGTGGGTGTTTAGGCAGTGGGTGTAAGATCTGCCATTGCTCTTGTATTAATATCTTTTGTTTGTTTAAAAAGAAAAGAAATCTTGCTTTTAATGAGTTCTGAATCCCTGGGTCAGACAGAATGGTCCGTCCTTGGCTCATCTGCGGATGGGCAGGGTGTCCTGGGCAGAACCTAGTACCAGGTTCTCAACAGAGGAGCAGAAATCCATTGCACGAGGCAACATCCCCAGCCTTCCGCAATGTTTTTCCCACTGTGGAAGGAAGAAATGCTGTGCAAACAGCCTGCAGCCCCGTGACTCTTGAACAGGTCTGAATCATACTAAAATAAGTAGCTGCGTAGGTTTATAGCTTTTGTACCTAGCTTAGCTGTACAAATTGCCTTCAGGAATTCTTTTTATTAGGCATTTGGTTAATTCCTGCATGTGATTTACTGGAGATGATGATCTTAGACTGGGATTAGAAAATTGTTCTTGGTTTCCCCAGTGCATCTGCTCTTAAAACTTGTGAGCAGTCGCCTGGGTTGTTCTCTGTTGTCTTAACGCCACCGCAGGAATGAAAAAATAGAACTTGTATTGCCACAGAAGTTTGCAGGGAATGCAGAAACAGGCTGTTCTTAACTGTGTTTTTTCAGCTGATTAAATTTTACTTTGATAAAGACCTACTAGTGAGAACAGACTGCTTAAACTAACTTAGTTTAACAGGCATTTCCTAAAGCCCACGTGATTCCTGGTTGTGTAGCCTTGAACAAGGCTCTTATTTTTCCTGTGTTGCTGTTCCTCATCTGCATAATGAACAGTTCATTCTCTCCCCTCCCGACCCTGTTTTTTATGTTATTTCTGTAAGTAATAACTCTTAACAGGGTTCCTATTTGCTGGGTTTTTTTATGCTTGCCTTTACCATAGCTGGCAAACCAGACCTAGACCTTGGCTCGGTACCTGTGAATCCCACCACCGTGTAAGAAATCACTGCTGGAATCTGTTTCCCGTGCGTTTCCCATCAGTTGCTGTGTTTCCTTTCAGTCTGTTGTATAAAATGCCTGCTTATGCCTAAAAATGTGTTTTTGTAAAAACATTTCCATAATGTAACGTCTGCAAGCCTGAGTGACAGAACAGGGGTCTCTGAATTAGCTCCTTCACCAGGTCGTCTCTGCGCTAACTGGCTTGTGAAGCTAGTAGCTAAAGAACAAGCAGATGACAAGGAAACCATCAGCTGAGGGTGATGACTACAGGAGACATCTCCCCTGGAATCCAGTCATGGAAAAGGGAGTTTTTGAAGGGGAATGAAGTACTTAGAGGGAATTTGATACACCAGCAGAGCTGCGTGTTGCACTTAGAGAGCACCCAAAGCGATCCCTCCTGCGTGCTGCCCTCCTGTGCTGGAAGAGGATGGGGGTGATGAAGATGCTGCTGAAGGCTGAGGGGAGTGGGCTGTGCCCATCTGGAGAGCTCGCTCTGGGGTGGGTGGCTCTGTGTGTGCGAGGGGGTGGTGTGGCCCCACTCCTGGGGTCTGCTTCAGAAGGGGAAACCTGCAGAACTGGCTGGTCCTGGCTGTGTCAATCACTAAATCATGGTCAAGAAGAAAGAACTTTTCTGAACCCTTAATGAATCGTAAAGCCCTGGGGTTCCCAAGGCCGCTGCACTTTGTGTCAGATCTCTGAAGATACTACTGCCTGTGTTGTATAGAAATGCTTAAACAAGATGAAGGCTTTCTTTTGTATTTGGGTGTTTTTTCTTTTGGTCCCAGAAGATCGTAGCTCTTGAGTGGGTGGTGCAAACCAGTCCCTTCTGCTTCCTGCAGCAGGGAATGGCAGCATCTTATTTTTGCAAAAACCTCTCTCTCTCTCTTTGCAGGAGCTGACTTTACAGATGAATTTACTGGAACTGATTCGGAAGTTACAACAGAAGGAATCCGAGTCTGAGAAGGCTTTTTCCTGAACAAGCCAATCTGCTGTTTGCTTTCCAGAGGATTCTTCTGACTTTGCTCTAAACTGTAGGCCGTTAATGCGTTTGCTTTATGTTGTGTCCGGCAGAGGGTACTGGCTGTAGGGGACAGAGCTGAGGCCCGTAGATAACCTTAGAGCTGAGCTGTGGCACAGGGGGTGGTTGGGGAGGACCAGGCTACCTCTCCAGTCCTTGGAGCGAGACACGTGTGGCACATCTCACTGCGATGACAAAGGGCATTTACCTGCCACTGCGGTGGCCGTGAGGCTCTTCTGAGCTGAGAGGGATGAGGGCAGGCACCAAACCCAGCCCAGCAGTAGGTGGGTGCCCCCTGCATTGAGGTGAATCAAGCTGAGCAACGTGGTCTCCAAATTGCAGTCTCCTCTTCCCGTTCAAGGAGGAGGAGCGAGTGTCTCTGGCAAGGAATGGCAGAGGGGAGTTCCTGTCGGATGGGACAGGGCAGCAAAGTGAACTCGCTGTCCAGTGCCACCACGCCATGGGAGATGGTTGGCAGCTGGGGGAAAAAATGGCCAAGGTTTATCTACAAGAAGATGCTTCCGTGTGTGTTGAGGCAGAAACAGCCTCTTCAACAGGCAGACCCTTCCCAGAGAGACCTGCAGGCAGATGTCAGCATTGGCTTGGTTCAAGGAGGATCTCAGGCCTCTGCCCCGTGTTGCTGTGACATTCACAGGGTGCCCACGCGGCTTGGATCACAGAGGAGGCCTGAGAGCTTTTGCTTTGTTACTTTAAACCAGTTTCCAAATGGAGAGAAATAAAATACACTTGTCCCATCCCCGCTTGCTGAGTGTGGGGTTTGGGGGCAATTAGATTAAAGCTGGGGAGGGCAGGACAGGACACGACCTTGAGTGTTTCTGAGACCTTTCAGGGCTGAGCTGATGACCCCAAGAACCTGGCTCCCGTCCCCAGCACTCGGTGCACAGCAGGAGTTGGGGGCAGTTGCTGAAAACTTGGTCAAAGATCACTTCAAGTGTGTAAGAAATGTGCTGGTGTGAAGCAGGATGGTGCAACGGGGAGCCTGTGAGCAGTTCTGCTCTTCATGGATGAAGATCAAGTTGGAGAAGCTGTTGGGGGTGGCTCAAAGACCTGGGCCATCATGTGTTGAAGGGCTTTGGTTATACCCGGGACACTGTTTAAGGGTTTTCTGTCATTCCCAGAGCAAAGCTTGTATTTGGGCGACATCTCCTTCTCCTGCATCCCCTGCTGTTGCTGCAGTGATCCCTTAGAAGATTGAGTGTGCCGTTAATTACTGAGGCGAGGAAAAGAGTGGGTCCCCCCTGCCCAAGGTGCTGAGAGCCGATGGCTGGAGAACCAGCTGAGGTATGGAACCCTGCAAAGGTGCTAGAAGAGTTTGTGGTGCCTTTTGGTAGGGAGAGGTGGTCATGGAGGGGTTGCCCACTACTGTAGATGAACACACTGAAGATCAGCAGCTACAAAGACTAATGAGGCTTCTGCAAGTTCAGGGCTGAGACCCCTTCCTGTTGCCATCAGGGGTGGTGTTTCCTCCCCGCAGGAGCCTGCTCCTGTGGTTCAGCAGCTGGAGACAAGGTGCTGCTCTTGCTGGATTTCCACCTCCTGGATGAATATTCCCAGCTGGAAAGTGGGCTGATGTGGGACCTGCACCATTGTAGGATCCCCAGGAACCACCTCGAGCTGTGTCACCACTGTGAGGGTCCCAGCTCCCCCTCAGCTGGGAGCCCTTCTAAAATGGCAAGGAGCAGAGTGGGCAACGTTTCCCTCTGGAAATATCTTCATCCTTCCCCCGAGAAAACATCCGGACATGGCAGTCTCTGGTGCTCGCCGGGTGAAGGAGGCATCTGTGTTCCTCTGTGTGTGGCCAGAGCTTCTAGCAAGGAAATTGCTTCCTGAGGTGAGGATGAGCAAGGCAGGGACGAATGATGGATCCTGTTGCAGGACAGGAGACTGACTGCCAGGGTGCTGGGGGTAGTGCTGCCTCCCAGGAGGACCCCCCCTTCTTTGACACGAGGTCTCTTGCATTGCTGGAGCAGTGGTGGAGCTGACGTGTGGCTGGAGAAGCTGGGGGGCAGCTCATGCAAGCAGGTCGGGGGGCTGCCAGGGCATTCCCTGCCCCACTGAGAGTGGAGTCCACCTTGGTCCAGAGCTCCCCATGATCCAGGAGAACTGGTCCCTGCCATCTGTGCCGGGGACAGCTGGTGCCGGGGACCGCCGGGAGCTGCTCTGGCACTGTCATGACAACGGCAGTTCTCGGGTGTCTCACTCCCACCACCTGGTTGGGGACAGCTCTGCCAGGCAGCCCGTCCAAGCTGAAATTTTCCATGCTTGTGGTCAGGTTGTGTTCCAGAAGGGCTTTCTATGTGAGGTGGAGAGCAGCAGGGTGGGTGGAAGTGGTTAACTGGTGGGAAAGGTCCTTTTAAGGGAATCTGGGATAGCTGATGATCGGGGAGTATTTCGATGCAGGAAACTTTGTTCAGCTCCCCCTCTGCCCCCCCAGGGTTGGACCTGGGGCGAGTGATCCAAAGGAGCTGGAAGGGCTGCGAAGGATTACCGGATCTTGGCTGTCTCAGCTCCTTGGTGGTTGGGGACCCCTTTGGTGGCAGCTCAGGCGGCTTCAGCCACCCACAGAGCTGGACCTCGAGTTCCTGCCCAAGTCTCCTTGTGAGCCAAAAGCAACATGGAGAGGGGATGCACGAGAGGATGGAGTTCCCCATTCTGGTGTGAGGTGACCAAAGGGAAAGCTACAGCTTTGCAGCATCCCCGTGTTCACCCATGGGCTGGAGGAAGGCGAATGATGGGTGGTAGAAAGGGACAAGTCCTGTTTCCTGCTTCCTTTTTCTATACTTGGGCTGAGGAGGAGGATAGCAAGACCCCCTCCACGTAGGGAGGTCAATTCCGCGTGGCTAAGAGTGAATTTATGCAGGTGGGAGCCCATGGTGTTGCACGGTTTGTTCCAAAGTCATTACCATTCAGGCGGGATGTTAGTCATAGTGTTGTCCAGGCCGGAAGGGACCTCCAAAGGCCATCTAGTCCGACCTCCCCGCAGTCAGCAGGGACACCCCCAACTAGACCAGGTTGACCAGGGCCTCATCGAGCCTCACCTTGAATATCTCCAGGGATGGGGCCTCAACCGCCTCCCTGGGCAACCTGTTCCAGTGCTCCACCACCCTCATGGTGAAGAAGCCTCTCCTAATCTCCAGTCTAAATCTGTTCCCCGTCAGCTTAAAGCCATTGCCCCTCGTCCTGTCATTGCAGCCCTTTGTAAACAGACTCTCCCCAGCCTTCCTGTAGGCCCCTTCAGGTACTCGAAGGCCGCTATTAGGTCTCCCCCAAGCCTCCTCCAGGATGAACAACCCCAGCTCCCTCAGCCTGTCCTCGTAGCAGAGGTGCTCCATCCCCCTGATCATCCTCGTGGCCCTCCTCTGGACCCTCTCCATCAGGTCCATGTCCTTCTTATATTGAGGGCTCCACACCTGCACACAATACTCCAGGTGAGGTCTCACCAGAGCAGAGTAAAGCGGAAGGATCACCTCTCTGGACCTGCTGGCAACGCATCTTTTGATGCAGCCCAGGATGGGATTGGCCTTCTGGGCTGCAAGTGCCCCCTGCCTGCTCATGTCCAGCTTCTCGTCCACCAGCACCCCCAAGTCCCTTTCCTCAGGGCTGCTTTCTAATACCTCACCCCCCAGTCTGCACTGATGGTGAGGATTGTTCCGGCCCAGGTGCAGAACCTTGCATTTGCCCTTGTTGAACCTCATGAGGTTCGCCTGGGCCCACCTCTCCAGCCTGTCCAGGTCCTTTTGGATGACATTTGGGCTGATGACTGATGGATCCATGGAAACATCAGCTTTAGTAGCCATCGGAAAATCGAATGGGACATTAGGAAGGGAGCAGAGAAAATTAAAAACATTTTTCTCCTGTGAAATCACTGGTGCACCAGCACCAAAACACAGGTCCCCTCATCCCAGGAAGGGTGCAGTAGAGCTGGAATGGGCTCTGCAAAGGCCCTGGGGACACTAGAGGTCTGGACCACTTCCCAGCCAAGCTGGACTCCTCTATCTGAAAATGAGGTGCCCAAGAGGGGACAGGGTAGAGATAAAACTAGAGGTGACGTGGAAAGGGACTTCACTCTCTTCAAACACAAGAGCTGGAGTGTTACACGAAGCCTGTAAAAGGCAGGTTTAGGTGGAGCAGGTGACTCCTTGAATCCTTGCCACAGAAGGCTGGGGAAGCAGAAGGTTTATGTTGGCTCAAGAGGAGGTGAGAAGCTTCTGGAAAAAAAAAACGCCTTTCAACTTACAGATGGAGAGAGGTGATTCCACTTCACTGAGTTGCAGGGACTTGGAGCCAGGTGGAAGCACCACATGCTTTCGCTCAGGTTCTGTGCTCTTGCCCTGGGCAGCAGGACCCTGAGCTGGATGGGCTTGTTCAAGAGTTCCCCTTCCACTGCTGCCCCTCCAGCCATGGAATCACAGAGCTGTCAGAGTTGGAAGGGACCTCTAGAGATCATCTAGTCCAACTCCCCTGCTAAAGCAGGGTTGCCCAGAGCACATCACTCAGGACGGCATCCAGGTGGGGCTTGAAAGTCTCCAGAGAAGGGGACTCCACACCCTCCCTGGGCAGCCTCTTCCAGGGCTCTGCCACCCTAACTGGAAAGAAGTTTTTCTTTGTATTTGAGTGGAACTTCCCATGTTCCAGCTTGTGCCCGTTGCCCCTCGTCCTGTCACTGGGAACCACTGAAAAGAGTCCGGCTCCATCCTCCTTCAACCCACCCTTTAGATCCTTGGAAGCATTAATAAGGTCTCCCCTCAGCCTTCTCTTCTCCAGGCTAAACAGCCCCAGCTCTCTCAGCCTTTCCTCATCAGGGAGATGCTCCAATCCCTCCATCCTCTTGGTTGCCCTACGCTGGACTCTCTCCAGCAGTTCCCTGTCTCTCTTGAACTGAGGAGCCCAGAACTGGATGCAGGATTCCAGTTGTGGCCTCCCCAGTGCAGAGCAGAGGGGGAGAATGACCTCCCTCCACCTCCTGGCCTCACTCTTCCCTACGCAGCCCAGGATTCCATTGGCCTCTTGGCCACAAGGGCACATTGCTGGCTCATGGAAAGTTTGCTTCCTCATGAAGTTCTTCTCTGCCCAGCTCTCCAGCCTGTCCAGGTCACGCTGGATGGTGGCACAGCCCTCTGGAGTGTCGGCCAGCCCTCCCAGTTTGGTATCATCAGCGAACTTGCTGAGGACACACTCTGTCCCCTCGTCCAGGTCATTGATGAATACGTTGAACAGGACTGGGCCGAGTATGGACCCCTGGGGGACACCACTGGTTACAGGCCTCCAACTTGACCCTGCTCCATTAATGACATGGCATGTCATGGCTCCATTGACAAGGCTCCATTGTCATGGCATGGAGCAGACTGTGTCTGGATCTTGCCACCTTCCCCGCCTTGCTGGGGCTTCTGCTCTCTTCCCAATGCCACTTCCAGGGGGAGCTGAAGCCTGGTGGTGTCTGGATGTAGGGAGGGTTGTTTTCACCTCAGACCCTGAGCAGGAGGGTCTTGACCTTGATCCCGAACAGCACCAGCCTGGAGGGGGAGGCCACACATGCGGCTTGGAGGACCAGCATGGCCATGAGAGCTGTGCCCAGCAGCAGGGGGGAGCCTGTGCACCCCCGCGAGTGGAAAGGAGGGCAGCTGGGGAGAGGGGGCTTAGCCCTGGGAAGAGGGGAGCATGTTCTTGGGGAGAAGCTCCATCAATTCCGGCAAAGGAGCGGGGTGTGATGCGGTGCCTTTGCAACCCTGGCACAGGCGTTGCGGCTGAGCCAGCGGAGGGAGGGGGGACCCCGGGGCCTCTGCTCCACCACGGACATTCCTCTCCCTTCCTTTGTGCTGCAGGAAATCTGCGCTTCCTCCCTTCCCGGCGCAGCTCCCCGCTCAATCGCTACCAGATGTGGGTCCCACACGCTCCTCGTCAGCCCGGCAGGCTCCGGGCGCTGCCTGCCACAGGCTGGGGGGCTGGGGCTGCAAAGACTGGGCTTTTGGGGGGGCCTGGTGTGGGCGTCCGAGCTGGCGTGCACGCCACGGGGATCGCTGGCACCAGTGTGTCTAGGACTTGTGCTGGCTTCGTGCTCGGCCGGGATGCGGTGGGATGCCAGCAGTGATTCAGGGCGAGCTTGCGGTGGTGGGTGGAGGTGGAGGTGGGGGACAGGGCTCTTGGTGGGACCTGCAGGAGTGCCACGGGCACGCTGAGGCTTCAAGTGGAAGGAAGAAGCTCAGTGAGCTGAACTGCAGCTGGGGCTCCCATTGGGGACAATCGACAGCCCCAGGCTGGGTCTGGGACCGTGGGAGAGGTGGGTGGGTGGGTGGCATGCATGGGGACCAGGGCTAGAGAGCACGGGTGACACGGGGTGTCCCCTGCTCCGTATGTCCCAGGCAGTGCAGGCAGGGAGCACGTTGTCATGTGTCAGGGTGTACAGGAGGCTCCTGGGGTGGGGACTCAAGTTGGGGCAGGGGGGTCCCTGACCGGGTGACCGTGTCAGCAGTGGTACCACAAGCAGCTCAGGTGGCACAACATGGGAGGAGAACGCATGGGCCCTTCCCCAGGAGCTGCTAGCAGCCAGGACAACATCACAGAGGCTGGACCCAGGGGCTTGAGAGCAGAAACAGCCTCACAGTTGGCTTATGATGACCAGGAAGAGCCTTAAACTGTCCTGGATTGAGCTATGGAGGGACAAAAGGAGCGAGAAAGCTCCTTCTGTTCTTCCCCACCCTGTCACCCGCACCGTGGAGCTCATCTGGAGGAGAGGGGCTGGGGAAATCCCAGTGGCCCCTGCAGATGGTCCCACGACATCATCCCATTCTCCTACCGCTGGCCCACGTGCACAGAGCAATGTGCCCAGCCGAGCAGGATGAGGCCACGTTTGGGTGCCCCAGGGCCATGGGGCTCTGCACCAGGAGAGCAGGGTGTTCCTGGCCTTGGCACAGAGGAAGCCAGGGGCTGGTCCTGGCCCGTTGCTTCTTCTCGAGCCCCCAAACCAGGCGCAGGGCTTTTCTCACGCTGCTGGTGAAGGGGTGGGTGGTGAGAAGCAGGGCCACAAGCATTCTTGGGGAGACTACGCCCCAGCCTGGGATAAGCAGGGACATCCAGGGGGCCAAAGGGACTCTGTTTCCCACCAAGGCCACAGGTCTCTCCCACAGGTAAAGGGTTGCCCGTGGCGTTCAGGCTTCTTACACTCACTCGCAGGAAAAACTTCTCCAGGATGGAGAGATTCCCAAAGATGTCTGCTGTCCGTTTTAGGTCAGGGATGCCTGGATATTACCTTTCCCCAAACCACATGTTTGCATGCTCAAGAAAGCTGGAAACCAGCATTTTTATGGCCTTTCTGGGCCCCGAGTTGAGCGGAGATGGCAGAGGGAGCGGGGTACCCACATGCGTGGAGCAGGATGGCTCTTTTTTTGCCACTGGAGCAAATTACAATCAGGAATAATCCTCCAGAGAAACCAAGAGCGCAAACCCGTCCCCAAGAGAGGGCTGCCCGAGCTCCGGTGTCTGAGTCGCCACGTCACCAGGGCTGTGAGTCACCGCTCCAGAGCCGGGAGCTCCCCCCACGGCCTTCGAGGAGCGTGGTTCCCTCGGGCAGCCAGCCCTCACCGAGGGAGGCCCGATGTGCTTTGGAGGCCCGATGTGCTTTGGAGGCCCGATGTGCTTTCGCACCAGATGCAGCGTTGCTGCTTTCACTGTGGGGTGGGCAACAAGGGAGCAGCACCCGGGGCTCGGGCCGGGAGCTGGCGAGGATCCCACCGGTGGCTCTGCTCTCCACAGGATGGCCGCGGATGGGGTCGGCCATGTCGGAGGCGGTGCTTCCACAGCAGCTCTGCTCAGGCCACCGTGTGCTCTGCTGGGCCCCGGCTGGTTCCTGAGCCAGGGATGGGGCCAAGGTGCCCCTGGACCAGCAAACCTCCTGCAGGGCTGGGTGTGGGGTGGCTCCTCTCCTCGGGACTCGATCCTGCCCTCCTCACCTGGCTTGGTTTGGGTGGTTTCCCTGAGTCTCCCCCAACTCCTCCTTTGGCCCTCTAAGAGCTTGGACCCACCAGCCCCCCGCACCCCTGGGGAAGGGGCTCCAGCATCCCAAGCCCATACCGTGCTGGGCATGTGCTCACCCACCGTGGTGGCTTTGCTGCCTGTCCCCAGCCTCCTCCCCTCCTTTTTAGGGCCACTTTAACCTTGTGTCTGACCTCAGTCTCGTGCATGCTTGTCCCCTGGGCAAGGGAACTTCACGGCCTCGGGCTCACCGGATTTATTCCAATTTAAACATGGCAGAGTAAATGTGTTTCCCCCACTCTGGCCTCTGGAGCTGAATATCTGAACAGGAATTTCACCCCTGAGCTGCAGCTAAAATAAGATCTGGATTGAGGTGATCGCTGGCTCTTGGTGGTGCTGGATGAAACCTCCGTGCTCCCTTCCTGTCCGGCTGCCGAGCTGGAAAAGTTGGGTTTGACCTGTCGGCAGGATCACGCATGGTGGGAAACGTGTCAGAAAACATGGCCAGGCTTCGGTTGTCTGGGCTGAGCATCCATGGGGACTCAGAGAAGATGCTGCTCATGTCTTTCCTGAGGGCACATCCTTCACTGAGAGGACATGCGGATGCTCAGCCAGGGCAAATTTGTATTAGTTGTGGCTCAGCAGCCCAGGAGCTCCTTGTGTCTCCACTCCCTGCAGAGCAGAGGGGTTGTCAGAAGGGCTGTTTGACACAAGGTGACGGGTCTATAGCACACCATGGACACCACGGGCCTGCCTGTGTGGCCGAGCTTTGGCTGGCTCTGGGCAAGGGGTGGGAGCCACGACCTCCACAACACTGCCGGAGGGCTCCCAGCTGGCTGCTGCGGCTGCTTTGGGACATGGCACAGTGCTTTGGGTCATGGCACGGTGCTTTGGGTCACAGCATGGTGCTTTGGGTCACAGCACGGTGCTTTGGGTCACAGCACAGTGCTCAGACCTGGGAGGGAGACAAGGGGAGAGAGAGAAGTTGGGAGTTATGCACATGGGCCAAGGGTTGCAAGGGATGGAAGGGTGCAAAGGATGCAAGGGAAACAGCGGGATGCAAGGGATACAGCGGGATGCAGAGGGTGCAGTGGGTTGCAAAGGATGCAGCAGTTACAGTGGGCTGGGAAGGATGCACAGGATGCAAGAGGTGCAGTGGGATGCAAGGGCTGCAGTGGGTGCAGGGGCTGGAAAGGCTGCAGCAGGATGCAAGGGCTGCAGCCGGGTCCGCAGCCAGCCCCTTCCCTCCCTTGGCCTGGGGCTGCCCGGCGGCAGCAGTGCCCCTCTCTTTCAGCAGCCTGATTTTTGGGGAAGGGGCAGTGAGCCAAACTTGTGGGGGTAAGGATGCTCCAGCGGGGGGGGGTCCATCTTGCTGTGCCTCCCTAGCCCCCCCACACTAGCAGGGGACAGAATCAGGCTACACTCCCTTCCCTGAAGAATATTTTCAGGGCATCCAAACATCCCAGGGGGCCAAACCCCTGTCCCCCGAGGAGGAGGATGCTCCTCCCCTGCAGCGAGGGCGTCTGTTCAGCCCTGTCCCGATCCCATCACCCCTGTCTCCTGCCCAGCTCGGCGGGGGGAGCGCGGCCAGCCCCCAGCAGCAGCCCAGCCCCATCATGTGGCTCCTAATGAAATCCAGACCCTGGCAGAGCGATGACATCGTGCCGTGATTTGTGCTCCCGTACAGACTAAACACGGCCAGGCGTGTGGCCGGGCCAGCGCAGGCGCGGGGACAAATCCGGTAGCGGCAGTGAGGATGATGCCTCTGCCTTTCCTCTGCCGAATTGTTCTTCCTCTGCTGCTCAAAGCCCTTGGATTCAAGCACACTCGTGCTTTCCATAATGCAAAAATAGGGATTTTTTTTTTTTTTTTTTTTTTCCAAACTGATGCCGGATGCAGCGCCCAGAGGCTGGAATGAAGGCGCAGGCGCTTGGATCTGCTGGGAGATGGCTTCGTGTGCTAGAAACATGTTTACAGCCTGAAGCGCTGCAGCTGCTGAGCCTCGTCCCTTTGCTCCGTGCTGGGATTAACTGGTGTCCTGAATCACGTGAAAATGCTTCCACTACACTCTGGGATGGAGAGTCTTAAAATGGAGCAAAAATGGATCTGCTCGGTGGGATGCCCAGAGAGGTGCTGCACGCACGTCCAGTGCCTGCTGAGGGGGGGCTTCTAATGCAGACCCCCCCGGAGCCAGCCCCGACTGCTTGGGGGGGTTCTGTCCCCCCCAAACAGCCCATTCACAGGCACCGCATCCTTTGGGCTGGAGGGTCGGGGGCTGCAGAGCCAAGGGGCACGTCTCCGGTGAGAAGCCCACCCTTGGGGTTGGCCCAGGTGATGTGCTGAGCAGAGGAGGTGGCAGAGGACCATGACCGTGGCCTTTTGTCCAGCTCCCATGTGCCCATTAGCAGGGATAAAATGGTTTTAGGGAGGTGCCAGGTCCTGCTGGAGCCAGGAGCTGCTGCTGGTCTCGGGATGCTGCAGGGAGGTTAGGTCCCCACTGCCCTGCTCCTCCAGCGTGTCCGTGCTGGGGGACCCCCACCCCCATGGCTCCCTGGAGCTCAGGTCCTCGGGGAGATGCCCAACATGGCACTGGTGGGATTCCACAGCACAAAGACCTGGGATGGTGTGGGGAGGTGCCTGGGTGGCACTGCCATGGGGCTGGGGGTGGCAGGGCTGGCACCTGGGTGCTGTGTGCTGGGGACAGGCTCAGCCCAGCCTGGAAGTGCTCACCTTCAGCTCCTGGAGCTTATGGAAATGTGCAAGTATATAAGTGTGTATGTAAACACATACATATGCATGCATGTATATTAAAATAAATAGGAATATAAAAATATATCAGTGTATATATAAAAAATACATAAGTATATATATCTATAACTATATACTTATGTATTTATATCTACTATATACACTAGGAATATAGGAGTACGTAGGAGAGAGTGTGTGTATATATATACATGAAAAAAAGTGTATATATATACAAATAAAAAAAATTCTCCTGGAGTGTATCAGAGTGTAAATACATTTATATATATATATTTGTGTGTGTATTTATATATAAACACATATCTATATACACTCCTGGAGTATATATCAATGTCCTGTCCTCATCACTTCTCAGGCGCAGGGAAAGGATGCTGCACCTGGGGAGGAATAACCCCCTGCACCAGGACAGGTTGGCGGGGACCTGCTGGAGAGCAGCTCTGAGGAGAAAGACCTGGGAGTCCTGGTGGACACCAGGATGACCATGAGCCAGCAATGGGCCCTGGTGGCCAAGAAGGCCAATGGCATCCTGGTGGGCATCACGAAGAGAGTGACCAACAGGTGGAAGGAGGTCATCCTGCCCCTCTGCTCTGCCCTGGGGAGGCCCCATCTGGAGCACTGGGACCAGTTCTGGGCTCCCCAGTTCAAGAAGGACAGGGAACTGCTGGAGAGGAGACAGCAGAGGACTACAAAGATGATGAGGAGCCTGGAGCATCTCTCTTAGGAGGAAAGGCTGAGGGACTTGGGTCTTTTTAGTCTGGAGAAGAGAAGGCTGAGGGGGGATCTGATCAATGCCTGTAAATCCTTAAAGGGAGGGTGTCAGGAGGATGGGGCCAGTCTTTTTTTCAGTGGTGCCCAGGGACAGGACAGGAGGGAACGGGCACAAACTGGAACACAGGAAGTTCCCCCTAAACATGAGGAGGAACTTCTTTATTTTGAGGGTGGCAGAGCCCTGAAAGAGGCTGCCCAGAGAGGTGGTGGAGTCTCCTTCTCTGGAGACGTTCAAACCCTGCCTGGACATGTTCCTGTGCAACCTGCTCTGGGTGGACCTGCTTTGGCAGGGGGTTGGACTAGATGGATCTCCAGAGGTCCCTTCCAACCCCATGTGATTCTGTGATTCTGTGAAAGGCTGCAGCAACAAACCTGTCCCCCCAGCAGTCCTCCATGGGGGGAAAGGCTGCAAAGAGCCCCCAGAAGGCTCTGTCCTCCCAAGGGAAAGCTGCAGGTTCTGGTTCAAGGTGTTTGTGCTGCCCCAGGGCTGGTGGCACAGGGTGCTGTAGCCACAGCCCCCACTTATGGGGACCCCCGGGGAGCCTAGAGCACTGGGCATGGCTTTCTCCTCCCCACTGAGGGTTGATCCCAGGACTGGGCATCCCAGGGGACCACAGTGACCATGCTCGTGCCACTGCAGGCTCCTTCCTGCAGAGATGGTGGGAGAGGGTGGACATGCAAGCAGCAGATGATGCCTGCAAAAGGCTGCTGTGTATTGTGACCCAAATGCCACTGGAGTCCTCCAGGGATGTTGATGATGTCGCTGATGACCGATGTGAAATGTTTTTGCTGGTGGTGGTGTAGTGGCTGCTCCTATTTGGGGTCCCAGTCTGCTGAAGCAAGCCCTGTGGAGGAGCCCTGTGTGCAGCATGCACCCACGTGAAACCACTTCATGGAGTGTAGGCTGAATATATATTTACACCCCTATCTGTTTATCCTGGCTTGTGCTGTGTCACTGGTGGAGCTCCCCAAGTCCCTCACAATCCCTCCTCCAGCATGACGCACCCCTGGCACCGCCATCCCTCCCGACAGTGAGCACTGAGAGAGAAATTTCGTATGGAAATTTGGGACTCCGTTGTCTGATGCTTGTTTCGTTCTCATTGGAGCCTCTCTTCCGGGTTTATTTTTGGTAGGGCCTGAAATATGAAAAGAATTGTTGGCAATGAGCTCACTTTTATCACTGCTCGCCGGCCAAGCCAAAACAAATGTGCCATTGTCCAACCCAACAGCTCCTTCTTCAGTTTGGGAAATTGGGATGAAATGTGAAGACCAGCATTACAGAGTTGGTGGAAGGGAGGACCACAAGTGTCACCATGCTCCTCTGCTTCCCCTGGCTGAGGTCCTGGTGGAGGAGAGGGCTGGTGGCCGCTGGGCAGGTCCTGTACCATCTCAGCATCTTCTGCCAGATTCATCTACTGCTTCTCCTCAGCCATGGGAGGCCATGCAATGTGCTCAGTCAAGCCATCATATTGTCACTGAAAACCTGACCTGTCTGTCAGGGAAGGTGGCTTCAGGGATGGTGGCTCCTGAAGGTGGCTTCAAGAGAAAGTAGCTTCTGCCCCATCTTGAGTGAGCAGAAGACCTGGGTTTGCTCCACATTACAACTTGCTTCTGTGATTGGGTTCAGCTGGTTTTCCCTTGAAGTCAAAGGTTTCTGCATGTCCAGGAGAGCAGTGGAAAGTGGCCAGGAAAAAGCAAGCTATACTACCTACGATCTTCCTGGAGGGACTCACAGCTGCAGTGGACATTGTTTTAGGGTTTTCAGCCTCTGCTGATTTGTTGACCCCTAAACAAAGTCCTCTCACCGCTGTCTGTCGCAGAGTGATGTCAGTTAGAGAGAGCCAAAGTGTGGCGGTTGGAGGAAAGCCTGCAGGCCCTGATAAGATGCTTGGAAAAGAGATTCACCGTCCCATTACGCAGCGAAATCAGCCCTTCACAATGCTGAGGTGTGGCTATGCCTCATCGATTGTGGTGGTGATGTCCTTCATGGCCTGTGATATCACAGGACAATTCTTGGAGAAGCATCTGACCCATCTGAGCTGGAAGGACCCTGCTGCAAAGAATTTGGAGGCTACGGTGGACCTCAGGTTGAACATCAGCTTGTTGTTGCTCTTCTCCAGAGTAAGGCCAAGCCTGTAGCAGGGTATATTGGGAAGGGCATGGGCAGCCACCTGAAGGAAGCTGCTGCCTCTCCACCCGGTAGGGTCCAGGCTTCCCAGTTCAAAGGGGAGGTGAAGAAACTGAAGAAGCCTGGAGGGGAGCTATCATCATGGTCATGGAGCTGGCACATATTGCACTAGGAGAAACGGAGGGGGCTGGGCTGGTTTAGCCTGGCCACGAGGAGCTGAATGGGGGTCTGAGAGCAGCCAACAACTAAGATGACGGAGTTGAATCCTTCTTGGTGGTGCCAGGTGATACAATGGGGGACAACACCCACTGACTGCAGTTAGAGAGATACAAATTGGACCCCAGAAGAAAATTCTTCCCCAGGAGAGCTGGTGCAGCCTTGGGACAGTCACCAGGAGCTGGGGGATCTCCGTCCTTGGAGGTTCTCAAGACTCAGCCAGACAATGCCACAGTGGTCCTGACTGGTGCATTGCTGCCTGGTTGTGCTGCAGCTTCCAGGGACCCACCAGGATGCACATCAGTGTCTGAGATGTGGGGTTTTTGCATTTACCTGCTCACTCGCAGGCTCTCCTCTGGCTTGCTGGGGCTATGATCGGAGCCCGTGGACAGGCTCATGCCTGGGTGAAGTTCTCCTCTTCTAGGACAGCTGTGCACCGGGGTGAACTTACAGTGTCCGACCTCCCTGGGGCACCAGCCTCAGCTTTGCTGCCTGCATGAGTGAGAAACTGGCCCAAGAGGAGGCTGGGGCTATTCCCAAATTCACCTTGCTGGGTCATCATCGTGAGTATCATGGCTGCTTACCCACACAGGCTCTTTAGTGCTGGTGTGAAATGGTTTGTACAAGACTGAGTGATGTCTGTGAGAAGTTCTTTCTTCTTCAATTGTATTTACTTTTGCACTTTTATTGCCCGGATTCGACTCCTTTCCTTCTCCCAGACCTTTCTGAGCATCCTGGAAGCCTCTTTTGTTTCTCCAACAGCCTCTGTGGTGGAGGGAAAGGGACTTCAATGCCATCCCAGGTCTCATAGAGTCAGAGCACCCATTTTTCTATTGATTTTGTCTATTTTGGCTTTGATGAACGTTGAGCTGATTCATCACCTCCTGTTACTCTGCTCTGTGATGTGCCAGGAGTAGTTTCAGCTGTCGTCTTCCATCTTCCCAAATAAAACCTGATGGAAAGGGGAGGGAGAGTGAAGGCACACTGAAAGGTGGCCAAAAGTCCTGTAAGCAACGCTGACAAGTTGTGTGATGTCCCATTCCTTTATTCTTCAGCTTTTTACTATGAGATGCTTCTCCAGTCAGTGCCACAGATGCTGCGCTGTCTCTGGCTCCGCAATGCTGAGTGATGCTGGGAGCGTGCGGGAGCCCCATCCCCTCCGTGTGCTGTGCTGGCTGCAGTCCTGGCTCCAGGTGATCTCATCCCATTCTGGTGTTCACCGGCTGTCTCCATCACCATCACCTCCATCACCTCTGAGACTGCCCCGCAGCTGGCCTTTTGGACTGGTGTTCTTCTCCCAGACCATCATTCCTCACCATGGGCAGAGCTCAGGATGCCCAACGGCAGGCACCAGTGGTCTGGTGAGCCCTGTTTTCATTCCTCCCTGCCATTTCTCATTTCCAGCTCCTCCAGAGCGGTGGGTGCTGCGGCCCCATGGGCTGCTGGAGGCTCTGGCTGAGGCTGAAGGAGCCTGGCAGGGACAGAGCCAGAGCCCCAAAGGACCTGGAGCCCCTCTGCCCGCTGCGGAACAGACCCGGGCAGCCACACAGCACAGGCAGTGTGTGGGGAGAGCGCAGGCAGAGCAGGCAGAGCAGAGGCAGAGCAGGCAGAGAGACCGCAAAACCTACACAAAGATGGGAATCTTGAGCAGAAGCCGTGTGGGAGAAAGCCCACCTCAGTTGGCCCCTGGGCTTGTTGTAGCCTTGGCATGTGGCAGCACCCTGCCCTGGGCTGCGTGGAGAGCCCAAATGCTTCTGATAACCCCTCGGCAGCGTGGGTTAGAAAGCTGGGGCCCGAGCTCTGCATCCCACTGCCAGTCCCCCATGTCCCCCCCACATTTGTGTCCCAGCATCCTGGGCACCCAGCCAGGATGCTGGGACTCCCTTGCCCAGTGGCCAGAGCTTTCTTGAGCCCCAGGGTCCAATCCTGGCTATGCTGGAGAGGGTCTGACCACAAGACTGGTCTGCAACCCCAGGTTCTCTTGCCAGGCTGGGGGAGGATGCTGGATACCGGGGGGGGGTGAGGGGATCTTGTCCCTAGGGCTGGTCTCTGCTGCCAAGTGAGCACGTAGGAGCAGCTGTAGCAGGGACCTGCCTCCTCACCCACCCTGCCACCCCCTGCCCGTACCTCCTGGAAGGTCATCCACCTCCACTGCATCCCCCTCAGGATGGGGCCGAGCACCCGAGCTGGACCAGGCGATGCCCAGCACGTGCCCTGCCTGTGGGGAGCGCGGGGCATGGAGACATGGCGCCCGGCTATGGAAGAAATACATTTTTATTAGGAAAGCACTCTGCAGAGGTGCCAGGCTCTGTCGTACCAAACTAATCCCTCCAACTCCGCTGGATGGGACGCAGGAGCCCGAAGGCGTCCAGCTCTGGCCATAAATAGTGCTTTGCTCCTGGCCAGAAGCAACCCCAGGGTGGATGGGAGGGAGGCATCGGTCGAAACCAGCTCGACCCCACACCGGGCACAGCACAGCTGCGGTGGGACCGGCAATGGAGGGCCATGCAGGGGTCTGCTGCGGGTGATGGGTGCAGGGCACGTCCCTGGCGATGCCCTGGGCACCGAGCAGCAGCACCCTCCCTCTCCTGGCAGACCGGAGTGGGGCGCGGGAAGCGAGCGGCTCCGTTACTGCAGAATATACCGTGGGTACGTCTAGTACAACAAGCGCTGCTTATGCGATCGATAATACTGCTATAAAAAAGGGGGGGATGAGGTGGAGGGGGTGGGAATATGCCACACAGGGACCCCCCTGGTTGGCAGCCGGGCTGGCTCCCTGTGGTCCTGTCCCGCGCGGGGAGGGCGAGCAGCTGCCAGACCCGGGCAGGGAGCCGGCGGCAGGGCACGGACGGGGAGGACCAGGTCCTGGGGCAGGGGAGGGTAAAGGCAAAAAAGGGGGATGAGAGAGACGGAGGGGAGAAACGGAGGCTCAAAAGCTCTTCCAGTGCCCCCCTGCCCAGTCCACGTGTCCACGTCTGCTGGCCGTGCCAGCGAACGTCTGTCCTCCCGGCATGTGGCCAGCCGGCGTGGGGCCGGTGCCCGGCTCCCGGTCACTGCACCGCCTGGGCAGGCACGGCGGCGGCGCGGGGGGGCTCCAGGCCGCCTTCTCGGCTCTTCTTCCTGGGAGGCTTTTTAATGGGAGTTTTCTTGGCCGCTTGCTCGCTGGGGAGAGCCTGGTCCTGGCCGCTGCTGGCGCTTGGCTTCTCCACCCGCTTGGGCTCCCCGGCCACCGGCTCGGCCGCCCCGGGGATGAGTTTTTGCAGGTGGGGAGAGGTGGGCAGCAAGGGCTTGCTGGCCTTCTGGCCGCCGGCGGCCGCCGAGCGCTTGGCTTTCTGCGGAGGGGTGGGCTTCTCCCGCTGGGCACCCACCCCGTTCACCCGGCTGCTCCCCTCCCCCTTGTTGAGGCTCTGAGTCTTTTCCTTCAGCTGGGCGGCCAGCTCGGAGGCCAGCTGGGGATGGAGGGGCTCGGAGCGGGCTTTGCTGGTGCCGGGGCTGCGAGGAGCATCCTTGTTGTCCCCGACCCGCCGCTCCGGCTGGAAGGCGCCCATCTTTCGGAAGGCGTTCTGCACCGCCCCGTTGATGCTCTCCGTCGGCTCTGAGCCGCCTTTGCTTCTCTGCTTGGGCTTGGAGGGTGACTGGGGCTCCCCGGCCAGGTTGGCTTTGCCCTCGTGGCCGCCAGGCTCTTTGGGCTGCTTCTGGGCTTTCTCCTTGCCCCGCGTGCCTCCCTTCTCCTCCGCTCTGCCCTGCACGCTGGCCGATGTCTCGCTCGGGCTCCTCTTCCTCTTGGCCAAGCCTTGACCTTGCTCGGGGCTGCTGGACCGGGCAGCCGCTCGCTCCGGGGACCGGCTGGGCGCTGGCAGTGAGTTGGACTGGCTGGAGTTGTACCTGCCATGGATCCAGGAGACTTTGGGCTTCGTGGCCGGGTCCGGGGGACGGGGTTTGGTCCTCTCTGGGGACGGCGGCTTCCCCGGGCTGCGGGGCTCTGCGACGGCATCCTCCTCCTCCTTGGACTGTTTGGAGAGACGGGCGACCCGGGCGTAGAGCACGGCACCGGCCGAACCCGAGCCGCAGGAGGAGCGCTCGCTGTCCGAGGACTTGAGCAGAGGCGTTTCACTGCTGTCGGCCGGGAAGGCTCTGACGGAGCCCGTCTCCTTCAGGAAGGTGTATTCACCTGCTTCCTCCCCACCAGCCGAAGCCACCAGCTTGTCCCCAGGGCTGGCGGGTGTCCCCCTGTCCCTGCTGTCGCCCACGCTCTCTGCGGGAGGAGAGCACGGGGGGTGTCAGTCGGGAATGTGCCCAGGGAGGAGGAGGAGAACCAAGATGCTCCCACAGTATGATGGGACAGCATCCCACTCTGTTCCCCTCCAGACCTTGGTGTGTCCCCAAGGTCCCCCTCTGCCCTCCTCCCAGACAAGGACCCCAAGACAAGAGGGCTCTTAAAAAAATCCGAGAGCAGCAAACCCCGGAGGAGGAAGCTCTGAAACCCCACAGGAGGCAACATCAGCACCTGCATTCCTTCCCAGGGCAGGAGAGGCCAGAGCAACATGGTCCTCCCTGTGCGAGGGTGACATCTCTCCACTGAGCAAGCCGTGCCCCCTGGCAATGGCCCCGTAGTCCCCTGGGGAAGCGCCCTGTCCCCCTGCTCACCTTCGTGGGGGACACAGTACACCGGCCCCTCATCTGTGGTGTCAAAGGAGGAGAAGGAGCCGCGGGATGACCAGGATGGGGAGGGCTGCTCCACCACGGAGGGCGGCTCAATGAAGCTGCAGTTCAGGGTGTTCTCCAGGTCATGGTGGGCCACTAGGAGGGCAAGGAACCACTGTCAGTACCCATCCTGCTGGATCCTCCTAGCCCCCGTGCTGGCTGGGAGGGTGAAATACTGCACTGCTCCCCTCTGCCCAACTTGCCAGTGGGTCTTGGGGACATCAGTGGCATCCCAGACATGGGGACAGCTCTGCCTGTGCACCCCCACCAGGTCCCATCAACCAGCAATGGTGGTGACCAGCATCCCCCACGCTTGGGGACAAGTGGCTGCAGACAGCAATGCCCATGCAAGCCTCAGATGGGAGGTGCCCACCTGTCCCCCCCTCTCCACAGCAGGTCTCCAGCTCCCCAAACCCCTGGGTCCCAACAAGGCCCCAGCAAGCATCCCAGCGGCCACACATGAGCTGCACAACCTGGCATGGATACCCTGCAAAGAAAGTCACTTCAACCATCCCCTTCCCACGGAAAAAAATGCTGGCTCTAATTGCACAAATTTCCACTTCAACATCACCATTTGCATTTTTCTTTCCCTTCTGCTTCTGCAGAAGGAGGCAGGAGTTATGCCCAAGGCAGGGGGATGCACAGTGCTATTTTTTCCCCAATTCTGCCATTTTTCAATCCCTTTGCCAGTTTCTCCCATCCCAAAGCCAAGAAGGAGCATCCCCCCCTCACCCTGTCACTGCCCCCTCCGCCACACGGGCAGCCGCAGAGGAGCTGAAAAGAAAAACCAGAGAGGAACATCCCTGTGTTAAAAATATTTTCGGTTTCAATGGTTTTAAAAAAAAAATAAAAAATTAAAAAGCTGAGCAGTGACAGTTGTCTGGGCTGGGAGGGACTGTTTTTTTCTGTCGGATCACCTTTCCAGGCTTTTTGCTGGCTACATTCCTGTCCCAACCCACCCCGCGGGGCTTCCTCATGGAAGCTGAGGAAGAGCCTGCAGCTTCAGCATCGTCCTCGGGGTACCCACGGGACAGTGGCAGCACCCAGCTGGGTGGCGGGACTGGCCCTCCCAGAGAGCCAGGCAGCACCAGACGCTCGTCCCCGTCCCCTGCCTCCTGGCTTTTGTCCCCTGGGACGGGGGAAAGCAGCCCCTGAGCCCCCAGGCAGGGTCCCTCTGGGCAGCAGCTCTACATTGATACTCCCATGTATTTGTAACCTCTGCCCGTCCATCCCAACCATGGAAGTCACATTGCAATTTCCACCTTCGATCCTTTGATCCTTGCATCACGTCTCTGTTTTACAACAGAAGAGCTCTAACTGTTACTGGGATGCCCACTGGAACTTTTATTGTTTGTTAGGGAATCTGGCTTCAGAGATGCAGGGTCATTAAAATGACGGCAGCGATGCACACTTGCCCTGCATAGTTTGGCTTCTTGAAGAAAGGGAAAAAAAAAAAAAAAAAAAAAAAGCAGTGATATTTAAAGAGCAAACGGCCTGGAGAGGGGGAAGCGGCAGTTTCAACATGGCTTTCCTTGTAATAAAAACCAAAAAGGGAAAATTAAAAGCAGCCGGCTGGAAGCGGATGAAGGGAGATGCTTCCTGAGAGGGGGCGTGACGAGTGGCTGGGACTCAGGGCCACGAGGCGTCTCTGGGACTCGGATGAGCCCCAGAATATGGCTGAAGGAGAAAAAGAGGATGTGCAGTGCACCCGGAGCCAGGCTTGGGGGCTCCTGTGAGGTCCCCTGGGATTTAGCAACCCCCCAACCCCCAGCCGATATATCACGGGCTGATGGAGCTGGGAGAAATGCGGGTGCTGACCACGGGTCCTCTCATACTACTTCTCCCTGAAATCTGCTGGAGCCACAGCACCAGGGTGCCCACCCCAGCCCTGCTCGCACAGCAGCCCATCAGTCTCACGACCGGGGTGAAGTGGAAGTCCTCCTGGCCACCCTCTCTTGCTCTTCCCAAGCTCCCCGTGGTCTGGTCAAGCTTTGCCGCTCAGGGAGGAGACGTGGCAGTGGGGTGCAGGAGTGGGCACCCCACGGTGCAGAGCTCTGGTTAGCCCTGGCATCCACAGGGTGACACACAACCAAGACCCGTGCTGGTAACACTGATGTCCTGTGCAGGCAACCCCCCTGAGATGCATGCACACAGGGATGCCCAAAACCTGGCCCCGTGGCCACTGGTGTCATCCCAGGATGCTGCCAGCCCAGCTGCGATCCTCAGGGAGATGCTGCGGATCCAAAGTTGATGCTGAGGCTGGGGAGCAGCTTTCAAGGGGGGCACCCAGGGATCCAGGCACCCGCTGAGCCTTGGTGGGGCTTCAGAACATGCTGCCCCGACCCGGGGAGGTTCTATCACACGTGGGCTTGTATTCACTAATGGCATGGTGGCACCATGATCGTGTCTGAGCTCAGAGGGGAAAACCCACCCGGCACCAGCAAATGCCCAGCTGCAGCCACGGCTCTGCAAGGATGTGAGCAGACCCAGAATGACCACCTACTGGGTGTCTTCAGCTTGGGCCAGCACCGGTTTCACCGTAACATCTCCACGGGGTCCTGAGCCCCTCCAGTGCTGACCTGGCACTCGGGATGGGTTATTTCAGCATCCCCTGGTCCCTCCTGCTGGGACAGAAGCAATGCAGGGAAGAGGTGGCCTTTGCCACCGCATACTGGCCACCACGGCTTCCAGGTGGAGTCGTGCCCTGACGCGGCACAGCGGTCACTGGGCATCACAGGGGTGGCAGCTGCCACAGGCACCCCATCAGATCTCCCTCACCAGGGGGTCCCCAGATTCAGCAGGGGCTGGAGGCATCCCCAGATCATGCACCAGAGGGACCAGGAGGTGCTGAAGCCCAGGCCAGCTCCGCGGTGCCGTGTGGGGTAACGCCACGAACACAACGGCGAGCCCTGACTGAAGCATTTTTTTTTTTACCCCCAGTGAAATAACAACCCCCAGCCCCACGGAAAAGGCTCTGGGAACTTGCCAGGGACCCAAGACCAACCCAAACTTCCCTCTGGCACCAGCGCCGTGTCCCGGGGCCGCTGCCGCCCTGTTTGCACAGCGCAGCTGGGTGGGTGCCAGCAGCCTCCGGGCTGGCGCGGGGAGGGCGCAGGCAGCCCCCCCTTTGGAGCCCCCCTGCCCTGGCTGCACACAGGCACCCTCTGTCCTCCCCAAGTCCTGCCCAGCCCCTTCCATAAACACGGCTTCTGTTATCCTCTGTTATCCTTACAGCAGGAATGTTTCTCCGGCCCCGGCACTCCCTGCTCCGGGGGGGGGGGGGGGCAGGGCTTTGCCGTGCCCCACACCGTGAGGAGTCATCCCCCCCCAACTTCCTTGATGCTGGCGCTTGGGCACGGCACACTGGGATGGGGGGCCACCTCTGTGTCCCCTCCTGGGACAGGGGATGTGGCCTCATGCCGAGGCGCTGCGTGCTGGGATGCAGCTGCTTGGAGCATCCTGCCGGCGTTGCCCACTCCGGAGGGGGGTGCAGGGCTCAGGGGAGGGGGATGGGATGAGGCTGAGCCCCACGGCAGCGCAGGGTGGGGAGATCTCCTGCACACCCCGATTTATCCAGCAGCTCCTTGCGCTGGGATCAGCGCAGGGAGGTTTCAGAGTGTGGGGGGTACAGTGTTCCCCAGCTGCAGGGACCCCCCTGATGACCCTGAAAGCCCTGGGTGAGGGGCTTTGCAAGCATAGAATCATAGAATCACAGAATCATAGAATCATTCAGGTTGGAAGAGACCCTTGGGATCATTGAGTCCAACCATCTACCCTACTTTACAAAGTTCTCCCCTACACCATATCCCTCAGCACCACATCTAAACGGCTCTTAAACACATCCAGGGATGGTGACTCAACCACTCTTTCCGTGAAGAATTCTTTCCTAATGTATACAGCAGCCCCCTACGAGCCCGGTTTGTGGCTGGGTCACCCCACAGGTCACCCCAGGTCTCTGCACCTCTGCCCTCCTCTCCAGGCGGCGGCAGGGTGGGCTCTGGCCCCAGCTGGGATGCTCTGGCCCCGTGCAAAGCGGAGGCAGCTTTAGGACCAAAATGGCAACCGAGGTGTTTTGCTGCCATGACGGGGACCGTCTCTACCTAAAAATCTCACAAAACAGCTCAGCCGAGCTCCAGGCACCGGGTGCCCCCCCCCGACAAAGCAAATCTGCAGACTGAGAAAGGGCTGAGACCCTGCGCGCCAGGCAGCTCGCACCAAGCACTGCCACAGCCCTGGGGACCCACGTTGTCCCTGTCACCACTCTGCCCTGCCTACTCGCCCTGGGTTTGGGGTGAGAAAGGTTGCTGTGAGTCACCCGTGCTGCCCTGCCAGCAGTAAAACCCCTGGTGGTTGGCTCTGTGCCCCCTCCCCAAACCCCAGCGCCTTACCCACGACCTTGGGCAGCTTCTGGCGGCGCAGGGGGATGCGCGGGAGCTTCATGCTGATCCGACTGAAACGCCCGCACAAGCGTCTCGGTGGCTTCTTGGTGGCTGCCGGGTCCTGGCTGGAGCTGCAAGAGAAGATGGTGGCTCCATCAGAGGCACCTCACGATGGGGACAAGCCTTCATGGGGTGACGGGGAGCTCAGGGATGCTCGGGAGCTCAGGGATGCTGTGGATGTGAAGGAGTTTTGGGAAAGAGACCGGGGCAGGTTGGTGCCCATGGGACAGGGGTTGGAGACCTGCCAGGGCTACTGCCAGCCCCGGGCACCTACTCTCTCCGTGGTGGGATGCACAGCAGCGCTGGGGATGGTGGCAAGGCCAAATCTGGCCATGGCCGTTCGCAGCCCAGCCCCAAAACACCCACAGCACCGGGCCAAGACCCTGAATTTTTCAAAAAAAAAAAAAAAAAAAAATAAAAATCATCTCAACCCCAAACCAAACACGTGGCTTCTCTTTATTTGCTCTCTGGTTTTGAAGCCTCCTGGGGCTGAGGTTTCGAGCAATTCTCTGCAGCCGCAGGAGCGAGAGGCTTTGTGTGTTGATGCAAGGCAACCTGTGATGCGCCCGCCGCGGTCCCTCGGGATGCTCCGGCAAGGGAGCACTGCTGGGCCAGCACCCAGGGTGACACAGCTGCTTGGAGACATAGTGGGGGTCCGGGCACCCCAGGAGAGAGGAAACTATTTTGAGCCCATTTCCCCCCCTCCCTGTGTGATCCTTCACCGTGCGGGGCTGTGTTTGTGCTTTTAGCAGCGGGATAATAACACGCAGCCCCCAGGCTCTCTAAGCCAGATGTGCTGGGCTGGGGTTGAGCTGGCAGGGCTGCACGGGGAGCCTTCCGGAAAATTCCCGTGCAGTGGCCGTTGGCACAAGCGGGTAATTTCTCTGCAGCCCAAGGAGCTCCCACAGCCTGCTCATCCCTTGCTGAACAGCACCAGCCTTCCTCCCCCTGCCATCGGACTGTCCCCATCCCTGTCCCCACGGTGGGATATCCCCTGGTGCTGCCAAAACGCTACCAGCATCCTGACCTCACTGCGGGAATGGACCTCGCCCTCCCTGAACATCCCTGTGCAGGAGGGCTGACAGTGCTGGGGCCCACCACCCTCCCCCAGGGTTCACCCCACTGCCATGGGGTTTGTTTTTGGGGTCCTGGCCGTGACTCGGTGTATTTTAGGGTTCCCTTTGCAGAGCGGCTCCAGCCCCCGGAGACTGGAGGGGACCTGGAGGGTCTCCACGAAGTGAGACAATAGAAATGAAGGTGTGGAGGGGAGGGGAAGGAGGTCCCCAGAGCTCACTCCAAGCCCCTCCATCAGCCTCCCTGCTGCGAGGACACAGCGGGACCTGCTCAGACCCCGGGGACCCGCAGGGTACAGAGTGCCAGGCGGGCAGCGCTGCTCTGCCTCCCTTTCCCCGCAGCGGTCCCTGCATCCCCCCCACCTTGCTCCCAGCCCCACACCGGGCACCCACGTCCCCAGCTGTCCCCAAACCTGCAGGTCTCCCCCCTGCAGGTCCCGGCACTCACCCCCGGCCCTCGTCCTTCTTGCGGCAGACGCAGCAGCAGCAGAGCAGGGAGAGGAGGAGGATGAGCAGCAGCGCCAGGAGGGCTCCTGCCCCGATCACCCCCATCCTCTGGTTGGCTTCTGCAAGACACGACCGACGGCTCAGCCCGGTGCCGGCCCCACGATGGAGCCCGGTGCCCTGTCCCGGTGCCCCCAGCACTCACCCATGTGGCAGGCGCCCGTCAGCGGGTCGCAGGCGCCGTCGTGGCAGCTGCAGGCTTCGGCGCAGTTGGCTCCGTAGCGGCCGGGGGGGCAAGTCAGGTTACAGCTGGAGGGAAGGGGCCAGGTGAGAGCCCTGGCCACCCTGGCTGCCACCTCCCCCTGACCACCCCCCCCCCCAGCTTCAGGGAAAAGCAGGGGCCACGTCTCCAGGCTGCTCCGACACCGGCTGCCCCGCGCCCCCCTAACCCCGAGGG
>JAHREE010000569.1:768039-796995 GCA_033628505.1 Tringa tobata | reverse complement strand
TGCCGGCGGGAGGGGGGAGGGATGGGGGCGGCGGTAGCGCCTCGACGCCGCTGGGTGGCGCTGCGGCTCCGCCCGACGCGCCCGTGTCGGTGCTGGCGCTGGTACCGGTACCGGTGATGCCGGTGATGCTGGTGATGCCGGTGTCAGTGGTGGTGGTACTGATACCGGTGATGCCGGTGTCAGTGGTAGTGGTGCCAGTGCCGGTGATGCCGGTGTCAGTGGCGGTGGTACCGGTACCGGTGATGCCAGTGATGCCAGTGATGCCGGTGTCGGTGGTGGTGGTACCAGTACCGGTGATGCCGGTGATGTTGGTGATGCCAGTGATGCCGGTGTCAGTGGCGGTGGTATCGGTAGTGGGGAGGTGGTGGGGGTGCAGCAGCGTTGCCCAGCTCCCCACAGCATCCCCCTGTCTGCAGCCGGGCAGGGCCCCGCAGGGTCCTCGCTGCTCTCTGGTCCCTCTCCCGTTTCCCTGCCGGGAGGGGGGCTCTGCTGGAGGCTGCTGAGCGAGGCCGCTGGGGCTCGGGTCAGCGAGGATGGGCTCTATGCCACGCTCAGGGGGGGCTTGTCCCACTTTCCGTTCTGCCGTCCCTTGGCTTCCTCCATCCCCCAGCCCAGGGGCTGGGCCTCTCTTGAAGTGGCTGCTGCCTGGAGTCCATCCTGCTGCAGCCCCTCAGGCTCCCCCAGCCCCTGCCCCGGCCTCCCCCAGCACAGCGCTGTGGCCCCTTCAATTTTCTTTAAAAACTCAAGTTCCCTGTGCTCCAGCTGTGCAATGGCCAAGGTGTTCCTGTCCCCAAGGCCGAGCGCCACACTGCCCTGGCATCCGGGCTCTGCGGGCAGCGGGGTGCGTGGTGGGAAGCTCTCACATAGGCAAAAATTCTGCTTCCACTCCAGTCTGCGATCTTGAGATGGCAAGGACTTGGCGAGCACCCCAAGGACCCCTAACCTAGGTGCACCAGGTGGCAGTGAGATGCCAGGTGACCTTGGGTGGCCGCATCTACTCCTCACCTACTCTTCCCACCCGGCAGCACGAGGGGTGCAGGTGGGTTCAGGACACCTGGATCCATCCCTCTGCACATGCAGAGGACACGGCAGCTCTCTGAGCAAGGCCTCCTCCCGAGCACCTCGTGGGCCGGCTCCACCGGTGTCTTCACGTGTGTGGGATGAAGGTGTGGGCGTGTGGGGGGTGCAGGTGTGAGCACACACAGGACTGTGCACAAGAGTGCGTGTGTGTGTGCATCTGTGGGAGTGCGTGTGTGTGAGGGGTGCTTCACCCCAGGGTGATGGTTGTTTATTGGGGAGCACGGGGGATGGAGGCTGGGGGTGGTGTGTGTGTGTGTATGGACCAAGGCCCGGCAGCACGAAGGTGGGTCTATCATCCCTGACCCTGTGGACATGCTGCTCTGGCCCTGGGGTGCCCGGCTGACGCGGGGCTGCCCCCAAAACGCCCCTTGCCAGGCCCTGCTCCGTGGGCCTCGTCCTGGTCTGAATGGCGATGGCATTTCACTGCTGCTTCCAGGGACAGTCGCTGGATGCCACTCGCAGATGTGAGCGGCGTCCTGGGAGGAGCTCCCGGCCCATTCATCACACACAGACTTGGCATTTATGAGGGATCCGAAGCAATAAATTCTCCCTGGGACGTGCCTGGGAGTCAATGTCAAGGACGGGCTTGGCAAAACCTCTGCAGGCCCCGTGTGTCCTCACGGCAGCTGCCGGCCGGTGCCGCACAGCCCGTGCCTGTTGCCTGCTCCCTCCTGGTGCCTGAGGGGCCACGAGGCCCTGGGCAACCTGGTCCAGTTGGGGGTGTCCCTGCTGACTGCGGGGAGGTCGGACTAGATGACCTTTGGAGGTCCCTTCTGGCCTGGACAACACTATGACTCTATGACACAATGACATGGGGCTGGCCCAGGCTGAGGGGGCTGCCCTTTCCCAGGCTCAAGGCTCCTCTCACCATGCTGCAGCGTGCCAACCTGGCCCCATGCTGGTGGCAGGACAGAGGTAGGGACAACGGAGGTTACAAGCTTCTCTCCAGGACAGGAGCATCTCCCACAGCCTGGCCTTCTGGTGCAAGCAATTATTGGAGAACTAGTTTTATTGTAAAGACAAGTGAGGCAGTATCTGGCTTACCTTAACCAGTTGTGGGCTCCCCAGTAGAAGACTTGGTGTGCTGGACCAAGTACAACCAAGAGCTGTGAAGATGTTTAAGCAGTTGGGCCCTGAGCAGCCTTCTCCAGGAGACCCTGCCTGAGCAGGGGGTTGCGCTAGACCATCTCCAGAGGTTCCTCCAACCTCAGGAGTTCTGTGAGTCTGTAATGAGATTGTTAAACCCTGGAAAGATAGGGCAAATATTCACGACTAGAAAACCAAGAGAAATAAGAAGATAGTCCACATCATTTCTTTTTTTGTTGGTTTTTGTTGTTTGGTTTTTTTGTTTTGTTTTTTTTTTTCTGAAAGCATCTCCAGCTGCAGTGGGTAGACAGCAATGAAGGGTGATGGTGTGAAACAGGAGAGAAGAAATAAGCTCCCAGACCTCCTTTTTGCTGTGTTCAGCATCACCAGAGGGCATCAATGGAAAATGTGGCATGTTTCCAAAGAAAACAACAGTTCAGACCCAGTGCCACATTTCCCCACCCCTTACTGGGTCATGGTAACAAAAAAGACGATAAACAATACACAAATTGTCCAAAATTTGGCATTTTTTTCTGTAAAGGGTGCTGGAATCCTGATTAAACCTGTTTTTATTGTGACATTTTGCTCTGTGAGAAAACTCTTCTTGGCTGTGCCCAACGCTGTGTGTTGCTCAGCAGAGCACAGACGGCCTGACAACAATTTGGCTGCTAAAACTTCTAAAAATAAAAGCCATCTTTTTTTCTTTTTTTTTTTTCCTTTTCTTGTTGTTTCCCTCCCCCCTTCCCCCCCCCCCCCCGAAGAAACGCTGCAGCATCACACCCCTCTCCTGGGCCAAACTGTCAAGCCTCTTCGGGTGCAGGGGCTGCTTGCACGATGCTGAACTCCAAGATTGTCTCATTTTGGTTTTACTGCAGTATTTCATCCTGAACACAGGGTTTTTTCTCAGGTCTCAGCAGGGGTGGAGGGAAGCAAAGGTCCCAGGGTGGGTTCCAACACTTGCAGTTGGTTGAGGCTACCCAGAGAGAAGTCCCTTCTGGAAACCATCTGCCCAGATGGTGAGGAGGTGGGGCTGGAGCTCACCCCTCTGCTCTCTCTTGTTTTGTGCTGGAATGGTTTAAACTGGTCCCTTCCAACTCTGAAAATTCAGTGAAATTCAGTGAAATTCAGTGAAATTCAGTGAAAACTGGGGGCTCCATTGGGCAGCATCTCCCCTCTCTGCGGTGGGGCTTGTAGCAGCAAGGCTGCCCAGGGCTGGGCCGGCAGACGGAGCTGAGGCCATTGCTGGTCATGGCTTAAAAGCCAGGGGCTCATGAGTGGGGATGGAGGAAGAATTGAATCCTTAATTTAGTGCAGGAACCATAATTAAACAATAATATTAGGCTCTTTTAATCTGAGTATGTATATATATCTATATTTAACAGGGCTTTACTCAAAGCCACACACTTCCCATCACCCGAAATGCCCAGTTAAGAGGAATTGCTGTAGTTTGTGGATGTTTGAAGGGTCTGGAGAAGGCTGTCCGCCCTCCTGATGGCGTTGGGTGCTGGGAGAGATGGGAGGTGTGCAGGAGACAGCAGGGCTGGTCACAGCCATCCCAGGACTCTCCACCACACCTTCCTGCCTGCCACATCTCTCCGAAGGTCCAGTGCTTGGTGCCTCCAGCCCCAGTCTCACTGCCGGTGGGTTTCCCACCACAGCCCGTTCAGGCAGCTCCATCAGCCACCTCCCAGGAGCATTTGCTGTCCCTGCACTGCTGCTGCCCACACGGCCCCTGTCACCCTTCCCCAGGGAGAATTGTCACCACTGAGTGTCTTGGCTTTGGGGACCCACCCGGGTGTCACCCCACATTTGACGTGCCCACCAGCCACGCTGCAGGAGAGGAAAGGCACCCAGCCTGCCCCGGGACGGGCCCCAGGAGAGCACGGCCAGCTCCACTTTGAGCACCAATTTGCACTCAGTTTTACCCATCTCCCAGGTTTTCACTCAGGTTGTGTTTCTCTGCCTTGTTTATGAGAACACTGTGCAGGACAGCACCAGAGGCTTTGCCTGAGATGTATCACATCCACTGCTGCCTCTTCCTCCCCTAGACCAATTACGCTGGCAAAGAGGGAAATTAGATGGCCCTGACATGATTCGTTCTCAATAAAGCTGTGTTGGCTGGTTTTTATTCTTCATTTTTATCACATTATTGTCCTCTAGATGTTTACAAATGGATCATTCAATAATTTGTTCCAAAATTTTTCAAGGAACTGAAGCCAGGCTGGCTGATCTATAACTCCCCAACTTCTTCATCTCTCTTTTTTTTTTTCTTTTTTTTACAGACAGACTTCTGTGCCTCGCTGAGATCTCTCGAGCCTTTAAAATTTGTCACAAACTACTGCTAATCATTCAGAGATTGCTTAAAATTTCCAGGGTAATTTTTCCTGATGCTGACCCCAACTTCTACCCCCTTGCTAATGATGATTACCCTAGATACTGGTTACAGCCTTATACTCTTTGTTCTTCTCTCCATCACAAGACATGAGTGCTGACTCTCTTTTCTCTCCATTACAATTTCAGTGTATTTCTGGAACTTCTTTTGTTGCTTTTTATGCTCCTCACTGGCTCAACTCACTTGGCTCCTTAGCCTTCCTCGTTCTACCCCCATGCGCTTGAGCTTTCCCTATACACTCATCCTTATACCCTCTTTCCCATTTTTATAGGATTCCTTTTTGATTTTCAGGACACTAAAGTGCTCCTGATGCAGCAATATTGGTCTTTGACTGTTGTCCCTCTGCATCGGGATGTTTAGCTACTGTGCACCTAATATAATCTCCTTTAGTAACTTCCCGCAGTCCTGTATTTCTTTTTTTCCTTAGGATGCCCGTCCCGAGGGACTCTTGCTGGTGGTAAAACATCCCCATGAGTTCCTTAAGTTTGTGTTTGTGCAGCCAACTGTCTTCTTTTTTTTTTTTTTTTGATACTTCCTTTCTTTTAATGTCAAAACCAATGAACCATGCTGGTTTTGGTTGCTGTCACCCACCATGATGCCCAGCTGGTTCTCCCATATTGGTCAGAAGCAAGACTGGATGAGCTGCTCCCACCCTGCCTCCCCATTCGCAGCACTTTTGCAAAGAAACCATGGTCAGGGAACTTTCCAAAATGTTGTCTGGGTAGGCTACATCCTCCTGCATTTGTTTTTGTGATGGAATGTCAAAATGAGGTGGTTTAGACATAAAAAGTTGCTGTTTATTCAGCCAACTGCTTGCTGAATGAGGCCTTAACTTGAGAATAATTGCAGATAAAATGAAGCTATATTTTTGATGAATAAATTGTTCTTCTTTCAAATGTGCTCAATTTGAGGTTTAGTGCTATGATAAATCTTCCCTAACTTCTGTTCCTGAGAGAAGCAGCAGACAGGGAGGGAGCGTGCCCAGCCCCGGTGTGGGACAGATGGTCCACGCAGGATCCTGCAGGAACGGAGCCTCCTCCTTGATGACGAGAGTTGTGGGATCTGCCAGGTCTGAGCACGGGCACCTTCCCCGGGCTCTGCTCAGCCCCAAAGCGTAATGGGAAGGGGAATTGGGAATGCAAGAGAGCTGGGTTGAAGACCGGTTTTCACCTAGCGGAAATGTGCACAAAATGCCACACTTTCTCTCTAGCCAGAGAAGAACAGCTGAAGGCAGTCCATCCATCACTCCAACCCTCCCTCCCTCCTCCATCCATCCATCCATCCATCCATCCATCCATCCATCCATCTATTCATCTGTCCATCCTTTAACAATGTAATGTGGGAAAAGAGACTATATATTCTGCAAAAGCCTCTGAGCCAAGAACACAGAGGTGATGGCCAAACCAAGGCAGGTCCGAAGGTGCTGTGGTGGCCTGGCCAAGGCTGGGTGCAGCCCCATGCTAGCAGCCAGGAAAAGGTCAGCAATGGTGAGTGGAGGCTGGGGTGGAGGACAAGGACTCACCCAGGGGCTGGAAGATGGAGGAACCAGGAATGATGAGGAGTCAGAGTCCTATCCCCAAATGCAAAGCCCTGTCCTGCATCAACAGAAAACCAAGACTGCCTCTGTGGTCAGCAATACTCCATCAGCTCATGAGGAAACATGGTGGGAGTAGCCCGTTCACGAGAAACAATGGCCACCACCGGTTCTGTCATGTCCCTGGGGCAGTGAGAACTGTCCTGATGGAAAGGTCTTCCCAGCACTGCCTTTCTCACCCCACATCCTAGTTGATGATGCCCATCATCTGGGACCGCTGGATCAGGGCTGGGGAACAATGGCCAGTGCCCATGGGGATTGCCCCAATCCAGAGTGACGGGGTGACCCTCTGCCCTGCTGGGAGAGGTGGTGGTGGCCGTCATTGCACGCCGTTCTGCCCCTCACATCTCTCCCCAGGTCTGAAAGGACAATGGGCTCTGCCCTTTGCCTGGCACGGTCCAGGCAATGTGGGACTTGGAACAACGGGCATGGCCTTGTTTGGGGACATCTGCTCTTGTGCCACAGGGCAGGGCCGGTCCCTGACCCGGGGGGCTGCGAGGGCTGCCCAGGCGGGCTGCTGGAGTGGTCACGGCTCAGAGGGCCACACGTCACAGATGTGACCTCAAAAGGGAAACGCTAAGCAGCTCTGCTTTCGGAGAAGCTTAGCACTTAAAGCTGATTCCAACAGCTTTTGCCTAAAGTTTTAAGACCCGTCACTAATCAGCAGCTGGTTTATGGCCGTTGTAAAAGATCAGAAAAAAATAAAGAAATGTCCTGAAGTTGGGGGGGGGGGGAGCGCTTCCCAGCTCCCGCATCCATCACCGGCCGTGCCGACATTTACGAGCGCAGGGAGCCATAAATCCGCGCGGGGCCGACACCGGCCTGGGACTCGGCGCTGAAGGGGAAGCGTTGTGTCTGAATCTGTGTCCTGCCCTGGGAGAAACTTTATTAATGCTTCACGTGGGGAACCAGACGCATCCAAGCCCTGGGACATTCATCTCTGGATTTTGCAGGCTCTCCCCTGGCTCCTGCTGGGTGATTCTCTGCTCCTGAGCCTTCTCTGTGCAGGAGAACTGGGTGTTTTGTTGGGAGTGGGGACAGGAGATGGCACGTTTTGCTGTGATTTTGGTTACCCTTCCGCCTCCCCTGCTTTGTGGAGCTGACCTGGTGCAAATCACATCCCTCCTCGGACTGGGAAGGGAATGGAGGAAGTGGGTCCAGCCTGGTCCCCTGTGCAGAACCACTTGTCCTCTAGAGGAAGCTGCTCTGCCTCAGAGCCTGGGATGCTCCTGGCCATGGGGAAAAACCCCTTTGAGACATGTCTGTGGTTTGAGGGATGTCTCTGAAAGGTCACTCTGCAAGTGCTTCTGAAGAGAGTGTGTCCGGGCACTGCTGCTGTAGGAACCCACTGGGAAAGGCTCCTGGCTCCGTGCTTCCAGCTTGTGGCAAAATCCATCCCGAGGGGAGGGTGCTACAGCAGCACTGCAGTGTCCCCACACTGGGGACAGGACCTCCTGGGGCAGGGGAGCAGAAGAGATGGGGGGGACCCCAGCCACTCCAGCCCTGGGGGGACCCCAGCCACCCCAGCCCTGGGTCTGGTGGCCGTTTGTGGATCTGCTCAGCCTGCTGTGACCCCAAGCTGAGCCTGCTGTGACCCCAAGCTGAGCCTGCTGTCAGCAGAAGCCAGAGCCAGACATGTCCCCCGTGGATGAGAGCCATCCCGGAGCATCCTGTGTGTGCACCAGCCTGATGGCAATCACCCACCACAGCCAAGCCTCCCGTCCTCACCAGTGCAGTGTCTGGGACCTTTCCACGTCAGCCAAGGAGCAAGAATGAACATGGGGCAGTTGAAGTGAGGGAAGGCCAAGTCTCCATCCCCATCCTGGTGAACACAAGCAGGACGAGGTGCTCACAGAAGCCGGTGACTTGTACCTGGGATGCCTTGGCCACTGACGAGACCGCGTCCTCGCTCGGCCACTGGCCCTCCAGCCATCTCACTCCATTGCCTTGTAAAATATTTTCTTTGCAAACCTGAGGAAACGGTGTGTGTGTGTGTGTGCAGGGGGAGAGGCCTGAGACGTCCCCAGCCGCCTCGTTCGCTCCGATTACACATAAATTGACATCTTGTAAGAGAGCTGTCCAGAATACTGAGTAATTATAGCTCGCACTGAATCAGAGGAATGTGGGCACAGCATCTCTCTTACAAATCATTGCAAAGGCCCTGCAGATTAAATCCTTCTTCCCCCCCATAAAGGGCTGCATTTGTGCTGTAAACAGTAAAAATAGCAAGAGCTGTTATTAACGGGGATGTACCGCAACTGCTGACTCTGATGCAAAACGCGTCTCCATATGGTCATTACAGTTGAAGGACAAAAACAATATTTTATGTTTCTCACAGTTATTGTTCATCAAATGTTTATGAAAATGCATAATGACTCTGTGTGATGAGTTCGTTGTTCAGTAAAGGGAATGAGATGAGGACTCACGTGAATTTCCAACACAAATAATAAAGACCATTAAATTAATAGCTTAATTATGTGATAAATTTCAAAACATTTTCTAGAATGCATTTTATTTTTATTTAACCTAATAATATGTTTATCTGCAACTCTTTTTGGGATGTGTGCAATAAACCCACGGCAACGGCGATGCTTTCCCGAGTCTCAGTTTCTATTTTTATTGCCCTTCTGGAAGCTGCCGAGGGTCCGGGTCCCGCTGCCGTTGTGTCCCCCGGCAGGCACCGGGGCCGGGGGTGTGTGATGCACAGACGGGCTCCAAGCAGGGCTCTGCATCACTTACCCCAGAAACGCTGAATGCATTACGGTGCCGATCCCCCTCTGCCAGGACCCGCGTGGGTTTCTTCTCCTACTCACACGCTCCGAGGTGCCTTCCTGCCAGCTCGGGGCCCCGCGCAGGCTGTGCAAGCGATATTCAATATCCCATTTTTCCAAGCAGGCAATTACCATTCACTAACTCCACTTCCTCACTGTGCCACGGTCCAGCTTCATGCAAAGTCGATTACCCTGCACGGCCGCGCTCAGCTCTAATGAGTCGGCGACTGGATCTTCCAGCCAGGGATGACATCCCCACTTTGGCATGGGTGTTGACAAACTGGAAGATGATTGGAAAAAGGATGGAGTGACTGGAAAACCTGCCTTACCCTGGGAGGTGATGGGGCAAGTTGCAAGGTCCTGCCTTGTCTGGAGAAAAGAAAGGTCTCTACAACCTCCTGAACAGAGGGTGTAGCTGGGGGAGTCAGTCTTTTCTCCCAAGTAACAAGTGATAGGATGAGACAAAATGGCCTCAAGTTGTGCCACGGGAGGATTAGGACGGATATTACAAAAAAATTTTCCTTGCCAAAAGGGTCACTGCACATTGGAAGAGGCTGCCCAGGGGAAATGGTGGAGTCATCACCCCTGGAGGTATTTAAAAGCTGGGCAGACGTGGTGCTGAGGGACATGGGTTAGTGGTGGGTTTGTCAGTGTTGGGTTGATGGTTGGACTCAGGGATCTTAAAGGCCCCTTCCAACCCAGACAGAATCACAGAATCACAGAATGCTATGGGGTTGGAAGGGACCTCTGGAGATCATGCAGTCCAACGCCCTGCCGAAGCAGGTCCACCCAGAGAAGGTCCCACAGGAACGTGTCCAGGCGGGGTTTTGAATGTCTCCAGAGAAGGAGACTCCACCACCTCCCTGGGCAGCTGTTCCAGTGCTCTGGCACTGTCAAAGGAAAGAAATTCCTCCTCATGTTGAGATGGAACTTCCTCTGTTCCAGTTTGTGCCCATTTCCTCTTGTCCTGTCCCTGGGCACAACTGAAAAAGGACTGGCCCCATCTTCTTGACACCCTCCCTTTAAGGATTTATAGGCATTGATCAGATCCCCCCTCAGACTTCTCTTGTCCAGACTGAAAAGACCCAAGACCCAAGTCCCTCAGCCTCTCCTCATAAGATTCACGGATTCACAGACTCATAGATTTGACAGAGTTGGAAGGGACCTCATGTTCTAGTGCCCTCATCATCTTTGTAGCCCTTTGCTGTACCCTCTCCAGCAGTTTCCTAACTGATGATTCCATGATTGTAAGGTGACCTGCCTGCAGTGCAGAACTCATCACTTTGGGAGAACCTGCTGGAAAGAGACAGGTATTGGGATGAGCAGGAGAGCACACAGAGAAGACCCAGTGGTGGGAACAGCCACTAGGATGAGTCAGACCAGAAGTAAAAAATCAGCATGAACAGCTCAACTAAGCTCTGTCAGATTTGGTGTCACTCACAGTCGTCTCCTGGGGAGCCGTTGGGGAGCTTTGGGTCTCTTCCCCTCTGCATCGGTGCTTCGAGGTCAGTGTGGAAACAGGCTGAGAAATGGTCTGAGCCATCCCTGTGGGTTTGGGGTGTGCTGGGACTTCTGGGGCTATGGCTGTTACTCCATGTCCCCTTCCCTTGCCTGCCCTCATGTCCTTGTCCCTCTGGAGCCACATGTCCCTGTGCACCTCCACTCTCCTCTTGCATATCCCTCATGGTGCCTGTTCACCCCAAATACCAGTTCTCACCCCACGGCCCAAGAAAACCCTCTGGGAATGGGTCACGTAGCAGTTTTGGGAGCAGATGGTGGTGTCCCATCACTGTCCTCTCATGGCTGGGCTGCAGGCTCAGCCTGTGCACATCACTTTGGAAAATCAGGGCAGTTTCTCTCCAAATCCATGACATAGAGCAGCAATCGGGGCCTTTTCCATTCCATTTTCTGGCTGTGCTATAACTGGTAACGTCCCTGCATGCAGTTAACATGTCAGGCGAGGAGATTTGAGGCTTGTGCTCCTCAGCAGATCCACTAAATGGTCTCTGAAACACAGCTACGGGTGATTCAGTAATAACCAATGCCCCATTAACAGCAAGTGAAGCCTTGCAGCAGGCTTCTGAGAGGCATCACGCAATTAGCTGAAACTTCTGTAAACTATAAATATATAATTAGAGTCTGTCTAACGAATTACAGCGGTGGAAGGGGTGTGTGTGTGCACAGCTCCCAGCACAAATGCCTCCCTGGCTGACAGCAGCGCATTCCAGCAGCGTCTCAGCGTTTATGCCCACTTAATATTCCACTTGCAAAAACGTGTTTTATTAAATGACAATTTGAAACTTAATTGTATTAATTTTCCATTGATTGCATATCTAATTCTAAATGAACTCACTGGCACCTCACTTCCCTTACCTGCACGTTCAATTAATCTCCACAGCCGACATCCTTGCAAACACAAAAGCTGGTGGAGTCACAGGCTTGTCACCTGTGTGTCACCCACTTATGCAGGTGTGGAATACCCACACTTTGCACCCAAAGAAAGGGGCCAAAGCTCTTGCTCTGCAGAAGCTGGTGCTCTCATGGGTTTTCACTTAGTCAGTGGTCCTGGCCTGAGCTTGGCTCTGGTTCTTGCCTCTGCTCGTTGAAGCCCTGTTGGAGGAAAGCTCACGATTCATGCCAGGATTTGCACAAACAGCCACCGTCAGCAGGTGTGGGTCTCTGAGAGCTGGTGTCCCACCACAGTAACCTGCAGGTGTCCACAGCCTCATGCTTGCTCTGAGGATGGTCGAGCCTCTAAAGGAGCAGGATTGCTCTTTGCTTGCTTGGAAGGAAGAAATGCCAGGACCTTCTCTGTGTCCCTGGATTTCTCTTCTTTGCTTTGCCATGGGGCTGTAGCTCTCTGTCCGTGGCCACCACCGGTCCTTCACAAGCTTCCAGGCCCTACTGTCCTGTGTGTCCAAGTGTTGAGGTGCACAGTGGCTGGACAGGTGGGTGCACAACCCCAGGAGAGTAAAGAAGGGTGGGATGGACTGTGAAGACCCGATGAAGTGACCACAGCTCATCTGCTATCAACCACGGCACTATTGTCCTCCTTGGTGGGCAGCAGTGGGGCTTCTGCCCCACCTGCCTCTGGCTAGGTCTGTCCTTGTCATCAGGAGCTGTGCTGATCAGCGGTCCTGCCTGGTAAACTGAACTTCCTGGGGCAGGGATGCAGAACATGGATGCATCTGAAATGATGCAGCTGAAATCGTCTGCTGTCAGCACAAAACAGCCTTTGAAATATGGGAGATGCTGTGCAGCCCCTGCCCCTCAATACCCTCATGTTCTCTGATGCTGGCTTCAGAAGATATTTCTTCATCCCCAACAGTGATCCCCAGTTTCTTCACCCCCAATTCATCCAGGGGCTATCCCAGGTCCACCTGGCTTTGGCTGAAATGTGACTGGAGAAAGAAGAGTTTTTCAAGTAGCACCATCTGCAGGCGCTGAGCGAGGACCTTGCTGAGCCCATGAGAAACACCATGTTCTCAGTGCTCTGCTGTCCTGGACCCTCCCCAGCCCCAAATCTGTGTTCTCCTAATGAAAGCAAAGAGCACACATCTCACTCATGAATATTCATACCCTGGTTTCCACTCCCAGAGCAGCTTCTCCATCCACTCTAGGCCATGAGAGGATGTCTCTGTTATGGGCAGGGTGATGGCGAGAACATGCAGGGAAGGTGGGAGCTGTCTAGCGGCCAGGATGGGGGTGGTGGTTCTTCCCTTCAAAGGGACGTGGGCCACCTTTGGCTCCAGGAGTGTGGGACAACAGCCTGCGTGTGAAACAGGCCGCGGGAGCAGGCAGGAGGTGCAGGATGTCCCACGAGGTCTTTGGGGTGCAGGGAGCTCGCGGCCACACGCTCTGGGAACAGCCAGAGGAGCTGCACGATGCCCTTGCCCCAGGCACCAGTGTCCCCACTGCTGCTGCACCCTGGCTCAGCATCTCTGCTGAACACGGAGATGGTCGCTTTTATAGGCACCACAGCAGCCATGGCTTTGCTGGAACGGAGGCTTCTTATGGCTTAATATCATTAAATACAGATGCAACTTGTGTTCTCTAAAGCCATAATGCCCCTTCCTGTTACTGCCGTACAATTAACTGGGCTATAAAGCTTTCAAACATATTGCAGGCACTAATTCAACTGGATGGTGAAGAAACATGGTTTTATTGGGCAATTACAGCACTTGGAACACGTTCCGGTCCGCGCGATGTCTTCCCAACAGTAAGAGGGGCTCGCAGGCCGTGCCACTGAGAAAGGTTCAAAGGTGGCATCAAAACAACCCTGTCTCCGGGCTGCATGGAGGGTTTTATTTACACCCTAATAAAAAGCTGTTGGGGAGCGGTGTCAGAGCTGGTGAGCGCAGAGTGCCCTGCGGATGGGAGCGGGGCCTGCTCCTCTCCACCTCCGCTCCGTGTTGCTGTCCTCTGCCCACCCTGCTGACCCAGCTTCACTGTAGGTGCCCGGTCCGTGTCCCCCTGCTCAGCCCAGCCCACACCCGGCCTTGTGGTCTCCAGAGAGCTGTGTGGAGAGTCCTGCCAGCCCTTCACTCCTGGCAGAGCCCGAGGGCAGGCAGATTGCTGGGCAGGAGGAGGAGTGGGACATGGCAGCTCTCTCACGGGATCCTCGTCCTTCAGCAGGGACCTGTCCCAGTGTGGGCAGGGGGGTGAGGAGAGGTGCTGAGCTGAGTGGTACTGGCATGGCAGGGGAGTAAAGGAGCCTGAGGAAGCTGTGAGAGGCCCTGGGACCATTGCTATAATGGCTACCAGGTAGGAGAGGGTCTTCATCTCTTGCGGTGCCTGCAGGTTGTCCCAGAGACAGATCTCTCAGAGCATTTGCTCCTGACATGGGAGACACATGACATGACATGGCACACAAGCAGACCTGTAGGCATGCCTGAGCATGTGTCTGGGCAGGAGATGACAGCAGGCATGAGTTTGTTCAACTACTCTGAGTGCAGTCTGGAGAACATCCTCCCACCAAAGTGTCTCTACACATCCCTGCAGGCCCTTGGGAAGGTAAACGCCAAATCTAAACACTGTAAGCAAACATGCCACAAGGGATAGGACCGGGCAGGCACAGGAGGGGTAAAGGCAGGTGACCACATCCTTACAGCACCCTCAACCCATTCAGACTCACTTGATTTTCCCTGCAAAAGCATGGCTAGTGATACTTGTCCGCTGGAGCTGTCAGAGGGTGTCAGGCTGTGAGCTGACAGGGGGTCTGTGACACGGGCGGTGGTCCAGAGAGTGGCTGGGTGCTCTTGCTGCAGTGCTGTCTGTGACTGCTGGTTCCAGCTGTGTCTTGTTGCATCCTGAGAAGCATCAGGGAAAAGTTGCTTTTTGATCTCTGCAAGGTCCCACAAGAGATTATCCACTTTCTGGGAAATCTCCCGGCTGGCAGAAGCAACGCAAAGCAAAATGGACAGACCTGAGTGGGAGCATCCACTGTGCTCCCGTGGGGACTTCCCTGGAAAAGGCACGATGCTGAGATTTCCCTGCACCGTTCAGGGATGGAGCCCTTCATCTGGGGCAGGAGCAGGCTAAATCCTCCACCTCACTGAGTGACCCCATCCATGACACCACCTCCTTGGCAATGAACTTGCTCTCAGGTGCAATCAGATAGAGCCTATTCCTGCCTTTTCTCCTGAGATGCTTTTCTGTGGTGTCCAGCTCCCATGGAAACACAGACTCACCCCCACAGTGGTGCTGGCGGCGTCTCCAAGCTGGCAGTGGGTGCTTTTTGCTGATGATGGCCAGGGGTGGTGCAGGCATCTTTGCTGGGAGGAGTGAGGGGGTAACCTGGTTGGAGAATGATTTTCTCCTCTCTTCTCAGCAAAGCAGTTATTCCCTCAGTGTGGAGAAGTAGACATACCACGCTCCTGGCAGACTCTGGCCCCCCTCCTAATGCCAGCTCAGTCCTCTCCATGTTCTCTGGTGGAAGCAGAATCTTTTTGTACCTCTAGAAACATGCTGAGCTCTTGGGGCTGGGTGAGCGCTGGTACCAGGCAGTGGCTGAGGGCTGTGGAGGCAATACTTCCCTGTCCCAGTTCAAGAATGCTCTGGGCTAAAGGACAGTTTGAGTAAGGGATGGGATGGAGTCTGTTCAGAGAATCCTTGATAAATCTGTGCAGAAAGGCAGCAAATACCTGAATATTCACAGGACGCAGGCATGGTGTCCTGGTCTCCATCCTCCCAGATGCACAGCCATTCCCACCACAGTGCTTTGCTACCCTGCACAAATCAATGTCTCGTATGAGGATGGTTCAAGGGAAAGGGTGGAAGAAGTTCTTCCTTGTCACATGTGGTACCTCTGCTGATGCAGAACCCAGGGAATGATCTCCACCAGGTCTCCCTCATGCAGAAGAAATGCTTCAGCCTGTCTGCAGAGTGGAAGAGCTGGTGACACCAGATGTGGATGCTCAGCAGGCCTGGAAGGCAAGATATTGAATGCTGAGGAAGGGAAAAACAGTTTGGGTGAGCCTTTGCCCTTGAGAGGTTTTTCTGGTTGTCCCTGAAGGTCAGCCACAGCAATCACCAACGCAACTGGCGTGCCCAGGAGCAGGAGGATGGCTGTTTGAGGACAACCACTGGTGCTGGCACGGCCCTGCCACTTGGCCGAGCCTGAACAGGTTCTGCAAGCAGGAAGATATGAATGGGGCATTCGATTTGGGGATTTCTTTGGAGTTAATAACCACATTTGTGAAAGAAGTTGAAGTTCAGAGTTGACACTGATTACGCTGCCCAAAGAGGAAGTAAGAGCAGACTATATTCATATTCCTTTTTATTTTTTTGCCATTTTGGAAATGGAGAAAATTTGTTAAGTCTTGAAGGAAAATGTGTTCATTTCTGCTATAATAGCAGAACTTTGTATCCCTGTTTATCCCTGATATGACTGCTGGTTTCATGGTATTGCCTTCAAGAAATAGTTTCTCATTTGTACATTTCTCTCTGGAGAGGAAGGTCATATCCTTCACGAATGGGAAAACTAATTAGAGAAGTAATTCAGCAGTTGCCTGATAGGTCAGATATCAGAAATAAATATACAGGTTAGTGCATTATTATGATGATGGGTTTTACTCCTTTAGTGAGTCATGAAGAAAACATGTTTTATTAAGAAAAGATTAATTTTATCACCCACTGGTGGAGCAGAGGGTTTGCAGTCACAAATCGTGCTCAGCAGCAGCCTGCACACAGCCTGGGAGCCTCCTGGCTCCCTCCTTGCCTGAGGAACTTCACCTCGGGTCTGCAGTTGTGGAGGACACCACCACAAGGGACTCAGGTGTGGTCGGCAATACTTGCTTATAAAAGACGTGGGTGATGCAGGTGAGCAAGTGGATATTCTTTTTCACCAAACTTTTGCAGAAGGTACAGCTGCTGTTATTTGGTGCATAGGGAGGAAAAAATGAAGCTCCACCAGCAATGAGACTACCTGAGATCTTTTATGGTGTCTGCTGTGTTTAGGCACTTCCCAGGCAAGGGAATCACTGTTGAGAAGATGTCTGGACATCCTCTCCCATCACTATACATCCTGCAGAATGCAGTGGCACCTCATTCCTTGCCCTTTTCCTGAATGTGCTTGTCTGGGAGCTGGCTGAGAAACTGGCACAGTGTCTGGAAACTCATTAGTGGTTTTATGCTGATTCTGATCCTTCAGCTGAAAGTGCAGCTTTACTGTGGGAGATGTTCATCTCTGCAAGACCACAGCACTGCTCTGAGCCCAAAGGGCAGGAGCACCATCTCCTGGGAGACCATCCTATGGGTGGGAAGGCATGATGCCCCTCCACTGCAGCCTTGGAGCTGGAGCGAGCGTGGTGGGACCAGCAAAGCAGCAGTCGTGCTTGTAGCTATTTACTGCTTGCAAAGGAGCTACAGCCTAAGAATTGTTCACAGGAACAGCTCCAAGTAACAAATTCACTCGAGAAAGCTGCAATCTGCTCATGGCTAATTCGAGAACAGAAATAGAGGAGGACTGGTGCATGTGATGAATTATTCACCCGTTGCCGATGGGGGGTGTGCAGGAGGTCCATGGTGCAGAGGTGTGATGCGGGCACGGCTTGGGCTTCACAACCTCAAGTAGGGTGTCGCCTAATCTGGACCCAAGCCTGGGAGCAAATTCCACTCCTTTTTCTTGAAACAGGGAGAGGGAAGCAAAATGCCTCAGTGTCAAAGCTGGGTGGCAGGCAGTGAGGTGCCTGTACGTGCCCATGCATTAGCCTGTACATTACCATGCAGCAGGCAATGAGGTGACACCTGGGAGGAGAAAAAGACACATGCGTGAGGTGGTACTGACCTGTGAGCATATGAGCTTTTGGTGTTGCTGGGTTGACCTGTGACCTGTCGGGCCAGAATGATTACTGACACTGCACTGCCTAAATACAGCTCCAGAACTGCATGAGAGGTGAGGAAAAGGGAGTGAGAAAGGGGAAAAGTGCAGTAGGACAAAAATGGGACTGACATTCAACAGAGATGCTGAAGATGATGGTGGAGCTGGGCTGGAGGCAAGGAAGGAGCTGAAGAAACACATCTGGGAGGTGGAGGGGCCAAGGATCCTGACGTGATCAATAAATCTGACCCTGGGAGGTGTAACCACAGGCAGACTGATGAAATGGCCATGTCGTTCCAAGGGACTGGACACAGCAACGGTCCAGACCATCCCACAACAGGGTCACTCCCAGGGCTGGAGAATTCTGGCTCGTCACAGTCCGTCCTGGCTGGGACACCTTCCTTGGAGCTGGGGCTGTGCAGACACAGGTCAGCTGCTCCCCAGGAGTCCCGCTGGACTCAGGCACTCCTCAAACTGGGTGTCAGCAGGCACAAATATAACCCTGGGCACAGATCAACTTGGGGAATTAGACATCACCAGCAGCCACCTGGCCACTGCTGCTGCGGGGCTTAACACTAGCAGGGAAAAATGAGATTGGTCAGGAGCAAGAACAAACATTTTTGTCCTGGGGTGACCAGAAAAACAAATCCTTAAACTAAAGACAGTCCAGGTGAAGCAGTAAAGTGCCATTTTCTCATGGAAGAAGTTTTTTTTACCCAAGAGTCTCCCTGGTCACTGTGGATGATATGGGAATGGAGCAGAAGGAGGGTGACCACTCTCCATCCCCTCTTCTGGAGTGTCCTTTGGACTGCCCTGCCCGTGGTCAGCCCTGGCAGGAGGTTTATGGTGACTGTAGGTGCTCCCCAGCTCCAGCCTGCTCTGTGTGACAAGGCTCTGAACATCCCCCTCCTGCAAATGCCATCTCTGCTCATCAGAAGCCTGAGAATCATTTCAATGCCCTGTGCTCCAGCCCATGGTGCATCGGATTTGCCTCTCCCCTTTCCTTCTGAAAGATAGCACTGGTTGGTGGCTGGTCTCCTTGCTGCAGGGCTTGGTGAGGGGAACAACCATTAACCTGCCCAGAGCCTGTGAGAGGAGTCACTGACCCCGCTGTTTGTTACGGCTTTGCAATTTAATTTGAGTTTATTGTCTTGTTTGTCACAGTCCAGGAGGAATCACTGTGGTGCTCGGGATCCAGCGATCGGGAGATGCTGCTGACAGTTATGTGCTCCTCCTGCTTCTCCTGGCCAGCCTGGAGCAAACCCTGAAGGATTTGTGGATGGGATATGAGCAAACCCAGGGGACCGTCACCCTCATCGCCCACAATGCCAGCCTGTGTCTTTGGGAGGGATCAGGTTGACAGTGCCCTTCCTCCACAAGCACATTAGGAAGACAGCCTAGCAGGTGATTAATTAATAAGCGGCACTTGTTGGCAGCTTTACGCAAAACTCTGATGTCTAGAAGCACTTTTGCATCTCAGTGGCATTTTCTATGTGACTGAGGGAACAGTGAGGAAAGTTAGAATAGGAAGTCTTCCCAGGGCAGGAGCAGTCCTGCTGCCGGGTTGGATATCTCCCATCAGAGGGCAGAAAATGCTCGTGTGTGATGGGGACACTCAGTGTGGAATGTGGGAGGCATGAGGTCCTGCTGCAGGGCTGAAGGAACCTTAGTAGGAACTGCTGTGCTTTGCTGTGAGCAGAAGCCATCTAACAGGGGGCTCATCTCTGGCGCCACACGGCTTTCTCACTGCCAAAGGAGCAAGTCCCATCATTCACTTCCAAGTCTTTTCTCTCAAACCCTCCAGCTGGATGGAGCCTTTGACACAAAATCCAGCGTGAGCCTGGACCCAGAGGAGGCTCCGTGTGCTCCATGGCATGCAGGACTCCTCTCACCCTGGCCATGGTGTAGGTGCTGTATGCAGATGGTCAACGTGCTGACTGCAGGTCACTGCATGGGTCAGAGCATGGACCTGCCAGGTCAGGCAGGTCATCATCAGCTCCAGGGCTGGTGGAGACACCACCACTGCTGCAGTAGAAGGTGCAGCACCAGGGGTTGCAGGTATGGCATAATTCTGGTTTCCGAGAGCTAGAGGCTGGCTTCCTCGCAAGGTACCAGGCAAAGAGTCTCTGCCAGAATTGCTGCTGTGCCCAGCAGCATGTGAATAATCTTGTTACCTGCATAAATGCACGAGACCTGCTTCAGTCCCACTAAATTCCAAGACCAAAGTGTCTGGAGAGGTGCACAAGCACCTCCTGCAAGAAGGTGTTGCCTCTCCCTATGGGAGCTGCTGCTTTCCATTTCCATTGGGTGTTCTTGGGTTATGATGCAGAGAACAGATGCTGCCAATTGCTCTTTTCTAGATCATTTGTCATATCAGCATGCCCCTTTCGCCTGTCCCTTCACCAAAGAAGCACCCCCAGGCTGTCTGACCTCTCTTCACAGCTGAGCTGCTCCAGGCTCCTGTCTCAGCCTGACATCCTCCAGGAGTTCAGTTCTGCTGCTTTCTTCTAGAGGCTCCATTTGCCTGGTTTAAGCCACGACATCAGCACAAACTGAAATTTTCCACCATCCACATTTGCTATCAGACTGTGGAGAGGCATCACATGCAGGTTCCTTCATGGCAGGTCCCCTTCCAACAGGACACTTGCTTTCTGAATGTGGCTGTCTGAAAGCCACACGCCCCTTCCATGCCATCAGTGTGTTGTCACAAGAGGTGATACAAGCACTGAGTGTGCCTAGATGTGTCGTGTCGGCTTTTTTTTTGTGTGGTGCCTTGTCCACGTCAACCTGGAGTCTGCTTCTACAGGTCAACCTCACCAAGGGTGTCACTGCAATACTCACAGGATCTGAGGGTCGGGGAAAGAGATTTTTCCTGGCAGATGAGATGGGTGAGCAGGTTGAAGAAGACCTAGAGATGGTCCTGGGCAGACCTCCAGGGTGGATGCTGCCGGAGATGCTGCCCCACTGGGAGGTGGGCACCCTTGCTGGGCAAGCTGGGCCCATGAAGAGCAGGGAGAGTTGTTGCACGCCAGGGCTGCTATCTGAAAGAGGCTGCAACAGAACTATTTTTCTAAATGCTCGTTGTTTGCTGTGAGAGATAAGGCTGCCGGGAGTGCTCTGATAGTGGCGCTTTCTGCAAATATTTGGTGAGTGCATTTCATTCCCTCTCAGCAGAGACCACCAGCATGCTCTGTCCGTAATATAGAGATTGTTTTCCAGGTTGTCAGGGAAATTCTGTTTGTCATCTCCATCTGGAGCTGTTTTCAGTCGCAAGCTCGTTTCCTCAGCCCACATACATTTTGGTCTTGACCCAGCCTGGGACTGACCCAGCAGGGCCAATCACAAGAGATGGAAAGCTCCCTGTGCTCTCCTGTCCAGGAGCACAGGCAGGAGCTGGGATGCAGCAATGCCTGATGGACTGTCGTTGTGGTCTATCTGGTAGCATGGACACCTACCAGTGTCTGTTAGCGGTGGTGGATGTCCAGGCTGGTCCAGAAAGGCTCTGGGAGCAGAAGAGTGCCCAGGAGGCCAGGGCATGGTAAGGCAAGCAGAGCACAGGGACACCCGGGTTGATGTCCCATTATGAGACTCGTGAGGTCTACCCTACTCCTTGCTCAAACTTGGCTTCAAATGAGCCTTCTCCAACAACACCCCAGCTGTGAAAAGAGCTGTTCCCAGAAGCACATATGCTCCCTCTCATCTATCTGTCTCAGGCTATTTCTCTTGCCCTCCTGTTAGTTAAACTGGTGTCTCATGTGATGGTGAGTGGCTTGCAGAGACCTGTGCTGGTCCCAGAAATCCTGCTTCTTTTGAGCTCTTCAGATCATTCTCTCCAGGTAGTGATTTTGACCTGATGGATCCCTTACCCAATCTTTCACCTTGGGGTGCAGCCTGGCTCCAGAGGTATTTTCTCACTGATGCCACATCCAGTGACGGGAACATGAAGTTTTGCTGTGCTCTGGTGAATGCATTTTATCAGTGGAGGTTTCTAGTGGCAGCTGGGCTGCAGCAGGCTCTGGAGACATGTTCCCACCTGCAGAAACTCTGAGTATGGGAGCAGCCCATCCATAGGGAGAGATCATGGGATGATAAACCTTCTGTTCTCCTGCAGCAAGACCGGCTCTTTCCTCAGCTGCCACTGCCCTCAGCAGGTGAACAAAGAGGCTGCACCCCTACTTGCTGGTGGGTGTCACTGCACAAGATGTCTTCTTCTCTTGGAGAAAAATCTAATTGTGAACAACAGGCCTCTGGCCTCTATCTTGTGGTGACAGATCCTTTCTTTAAGGGGTATCAGGGTTTTCCAACGAGTGGGGCAGCTTTGCTGGGTGACGATCTTTGTAAGCAAAGTGCTCCAAGCAGGGAAGAAGAAACCAGGGACACAAAAGTTCAAGTAGGGATCCTTGTGGCTACCTGGCCTCCAGCATGCCATAGCCAATCCCATTTCAGCTACTCAGCCCTCGTATGAAGACAGGTCACTTGTCTTCAGTTCAGGCATCCTCAGGGCAGCATCCTGGTCCAGGAGATGTGGAAACCTGGGGAAGACAGTGTTCCTTCCAGGGGTCTGAGCACATGCCTCCCCTGCCCACCCACTAGGGCATTTCTCTGCTGGTTAAAGCTCCTTCCAGCACAAAGTACTTTCTCCACAGGAAGGTGCTTATGTAGAATGATTAAGTCAGCCTGCAGACTTCTTATTTGTCAAGACAGATGTGTTGAGTTCTTTCCGGTCCCTCATTTCCTCATCTGTCTCATCACTGACTGGCCTCTAGTCTGCACAGGCGGGCTGGATGCAGCACACACAGCACTTCTGCCTGTTCTGTGCTCAGAGGTGAAATCACTGCCCTCCTCTCTCTGCCCCCTAGCCCACCCAAGAACTCCACAGTAGGTCCTGCAGGCACTCACAGTGACCCTCAGGTGTTCTGCTGATCCCCATGTGCAGACCCGTAGGACCTGTTGATGAAGCTCTTGGCTGTAACACAACACTTACGGGGAAGGATCCAGTTTCCTGGATGATCCCAGTCTCCTTGCAGCCCTGCTGAGAGCCTGATGTGATTTATCAATCTCTCCATTCTTTGCATCACCACAAATTTTTTATGAATGAGTTTTTAATATATATGTTCGAATCATTGATGAAAATATTGACTACTTTAAACCTCCTGCTACAAAACATTATGAGAAACACAGATTTAATGACAGATCCCCATCAGCGACTGCTGTCTGAGCTCTTAACCGAGTCTCAGTCTGTCTCACATGTTTCTCCTTGACGCAGTCGAGTGCTCATTTTTAATCAGCCGTGCAGCACTAAGTCAGGCGCGTTCCCCAAGCCGAAGTATATCACATCTATTCAGTTACTTTTATCAACCACACGTGTAATCTCCTCTGTGAATGAAATGAAGGCTGACAAGACCTGTTTTCCATAAAACCATATTGATTGGACTTAATTCTCCAGCTTCCTTTCAACTGACTCCTGCATCACTTTTCCTTGGCTTTGCCCATCTCTGATGCTCAGGAGCAGACTCACCTGGCTGCATTCTCCTTCCACATGATCTGCTGCAGCCTCCTCAGTGTCCCAAGATTTACCAGGGGTGCTCCTGACCAGATCCGCCTGTTGTGTCACATATCCCCATTCTGTGCTGTTTAACACCATCCTTGATCTCAAAATTGCTGGTGAGTTTTTCAGCATCCTCTTGTGATACAGATGCAAAGGCAGCCCAGAAACATTTCTTGCATTTCTGGCCTTTCATGAGTTTGGTCTTTTCTATGAAGAAAACCTCTGCACTACTTTTTCTCTTTTTGTTCACGGAGCATTTCAATTGCCTTCTCACTGCCATTCATTCGCTAAGTCATGCATTTTTAACTGATGAGTGTAGCTTCTCATATCAATTTTCTGTACTTCATAACTTCTAATTCAAAATCAATGGTTATCTATTTCCCCTCCTACACTCCATTTTGTTATATATTGCTTTTTTTATTTCTAATAGCTGCCTCCACTTCATCACTGAAGAGGATGGGCATCTGGCCAAATAGTTACACTTACTTGATTATGGAATTGTGGCTCTTGCCCTCTAAGAAAAAAATCCTGGTTTTGCTCCCATTTTTCTGTCAATGTTTTGCCCTTCCCTCTCAATTGTGCTTGCAGTTCTCCTCCCTGCTGGGGATGTTCTCCTTCTGTAACACCAGGCAAGCCACTTCTGGTTGTGGGTCCTTCTGTCTCTCACAGCTCTGGGGAGAAGCGTGGCTCTACCTGCTTCTCCAGGGTCCCTTCTATCTCTGTGTCCAGTAATTCTACAACTATGATAATTACAGGAGTCTTTGAGCCACTTTCACTCTGGTAATTACCTTCATTACCATCTTCCTGCTGGGTACCTCCCAGTCAAGTTAACCACTCCGGAGGTGGATTTCCCCTCACTAAGGTCCACAACCAATCTGTTCCCACCTTATGTTTTTTCCATCAAGATACACAGTTTGCTTTTCACAGGACTGACTACGTCAGAGTGTCCAGATAAAAGCCCCTTCAGGACTGATGTGGAAGGACTGACCCCTTCCAAAGGCAGAAGTAGCTCGTTCTGGTGCCAGGGAGAATTGCTGCCCATCTCCAGCAAGCCAGAGCACTTCTGGGGCACGCCTCCATCCTGCTCCTCGAGAGCCTGCAACCCTGAAAAGAGAACAAGGCAAATTGAAATTAATAATTTATGAGTGACGGTAACAATTTCCACCATTTGAGGAAGCAAAGAAAATTGTTCCATAAACATTTTTCTTTTCAATTTCCTACCAGTTACTTGAAATTTGATTTCCATCTAGTTTGTTTCATCAAACCTCCCTGAAGTGATTTAAAAAGTGTCGCTGGCAATTACCCAGCTGCAGAAAGAAAGAAAAGGCAGTGGGGCAGCTTCATTCCACCAGCCCAAAAGGAACCGGGAGGAGGGAGGTTGGGGGTCGCTGGCAGAGCAATGATTGAGCACCACCAGAAATCACTTGTCAGAAGTATCGGCTGGCACCACCTCTCAGCTGCATGGCACTGCCTGCAGTATGGCAGGGACAACACGGTCCACTTCATGGGGCCAGCGGAAACTGTTCAGGGATTGTGGGTAGCAGGAGAAGAGCATCTGATTGTGTATGAGCCCAGCACATCATTTCCCCTCCAGTGGGCGTGCAGCTTTGGGACTCTCAGCACTCCCAAAGTCCTCTATTGAAGCCTCCCATTTCTAACCCTGATGTGGCTGGGATTGGTTTTCACCATGTACTCTGGTTCTGCCTTCTCTGGAATGAGGGGTCATCTGGATTTGGCACGTGTTTGGCCAAGGGCACCCATCCTGCAGGGTGCTGCGGGCAGGTGGGAGCTGTTTTGGATTGGGTGCACAGCTCATGGGGTCACTTCTGCCACCGCAACCCCAACTTGGCTGTCCCATGTGTTTCTAGTTTGGGCTCTGCCTCTGTCCCTCTCCCAGGGATATTCTGCCTCTTTTCCAAGTATCAAAAGCCCATCTCTTCTGCAGATCCAGGTCTCTCTGATGCTAAAGCACAAGCAGTCCAGGGTATCCGTCCCTTTCTTTTGCAGTTATTCTGCCACATGGCTGATCTAACCTTCAAGCACCACCCTGCACTGTCCATAAGTGCCATGGTATTGACTTTGGGGCTAGATCGGTTCCTTGCATCTCAACAAGATCTTGCATCTCTTCCAAGAGCTGCCAATGTTCAAGTGACCCCAAGCCATGGCTGCTGGTTGCTGGCAGGGAGCTGCTGGTGGAGTGGGTCTGGCTCACCCATGCTCTGTGCCATACCCCAGCGGTGGGGATGCTTGTGTGGAGAGCAAAGATTGGTCTTCTTCTGCAGACTCAGTCTGTGGAGGGCACAAACTAGAAAAGGTGCTTAGGGAAAAGCCCACTGGAGCCCCTTGGCTGGATCTCCGTGTCCACAATAGATGTTGCCACTGGTTTAAAAACCACAGACCGAGAGCAAGAAAATGATTACCAGGGAACAAGTGATTCAAGGGCCTGAAAGATACATGAACAAACCTCCACAGTGTGCAGGGAGTCACTGCTCTGAATGTCCCTGGGCCTGGAGATCCTGATGCCAGGGGTCTGGGGAAGATGGGGAGGGCAAGCTGCCCACCCCAAAGGCTACATCAACATTTTCCTACCCTCCCAATAATTGTGGAAGACAAGTGCTGAATAGGCAGCAGCCCCCAGTGGGCGTCATCCAAGCCTGGAAGTGTTTACAGTGTTAGATTTTTGAGCATAATAGGGAATTACATGAATAGGCTGGCTGAGTTTTAAAAGTAATAGCTTTGTTAAAAGCTGTTTGGATCAGGTACTGCTCATCAGTGCCATGGCTGTCTCATGGTCGTGGCAGACATGGGTTTGCTGTCCTGTGACTCCCCAGTCAAGTAACACAATTATTTCCCTTCTGAAATAAATGACAATAAATGAATACAGAAACTAAAACCAATTCACACCACCTGTTGTGTAGGAGCATACTGATTGCCCGACACCTTTGCTTAGAGCTCGGCAGCGCTAATCTCTCCAGGATGGTGATGAGCTGTTCTCTTGATCTCTTGCTTTTAAGTAAAGACCCAGGAAGGCATTAACTGCTCTGAGTGTGAATTCATTATCTGGGGGGAAGGGCACAGGAAGGTGGGAGGAAACCTGTGACTGCATTCAGGAGAAAGGCAGCAGGGGCTCCACAGGTGCCATGAGTACCACCATGCGTGAAGGACAGATGTTCCCCTCTGGAGAAGAGGATGCAGAGTGGGATGTGTAGGACTGATGCCAGGGGTTCAAGTGGGGCCCAGCCCTTCTTGGTTGGGCAGACAGACCCAGTATTGGGCTCAGGTAACCTTGTGTTTAGGATATTATCTGACACTAGTTTTTACCATGACATCCACTGTCCTGCCCTGCCCCACAGGCCCCTTGCAGCAGAACATACTGCAACACCAGTGTCTCATCTCTTCACCATAAGGGCTAAAAGAAGTTTCTGTGGAGGTCTTATATTTACTTTTCAGCCAGTTGCATTGTTCTGAAGACTGCTGAGTGCACTCTAGGAGTTAATTGAAAGTTTATTCCAAAGTTTGACAATTGGTCTAATTGTTATGGGGATCCAGGTCAGAAGGCATTATTCAGATTTGGAATTACTCCTTAAATCATAGTTTTTGGAGTAGGTTAATTTGTCTGATTTGCTTTTAATACCTTCTTATTAAATAAGCACTAGGCAAAGACACAGAACTCAGTTCCTCTTCTCTGCTGTTCTCCGTTGCAGGGGGATGTTGACACAGCCCCATGACACTGCACAACCTGATCCTGATCATTGACTGCCATCCTTCTGCTGATTCTTGCTGTGTGGCCAGTGGGCTGGATGAGGTGGGAAAGGGAGGTGACCAGGAACGGTATGATGTGTTGGGAAAGCAGAGCTTTGCTGCAGAGGAGAGATGAGGAATGAGCCAAAGTCTGGGTACATTCTGGCCGTAGTTGGGTTGGGTGGATGAAGACCATGGTCTGTGGATTGATTAAGGGGCTGGGTGAAATGCTGGTGTCTCCAAGGAACGGGGATGTGTGGGTGGAGATGCTCTGTGCAGAGGTTGAGGCAGAGATCTCCCTTGGTGCTGGGGATAACCCACAGCAGGGGGGTATTGGAGGGGCAGTCTGGACTGGGCATCACCCCCGCCGTTGGGAACAAGCACCGCAGACTCAGGGCTACATCTGTCCTCCAGCTGCATGCCCAAGGAACACCACTGTGCCAGTGTCTCAGTTGTCCACATTGCCTCCTGGGAGGGCAGGTTGAGCCCATCTCTGCCTGGTGGACCTGAGGATGGATGACTACCCCTTCCTTTCATTGCCACCCCATTCCCTTGACCCACCAAGACCAGCACGTGCATTTACTCAGCGGTTCTCCTATGTGTTGAGTCTCATGTCATCGCCCTGTCAGCAGGGTCCTGTGAGCTGTGCCAGTGGATGGGCACCATCCCTTGGTGGCAGGGCCAGGATGCTGGCCATGTGCTGCCTGCTCAGCCCAACAGACAGCAGAGGTGGTGGGAGGTGGTGCCTAGTCCTGTTTTGTTGCCTCCATCCTTAAACATTAAACCCCCAGGGGCAAAGCATAACTTGATTCTAGTGCTGGAGCCCCACACCAGAGATGACTACCACAACAGAAGGTTTGTGGGACTGCAGCAAGGCCTGGGGCCACAAAGACATTGACTCAAGGCATGAGGAGCACTGACAATTTGCTGTGCTTTTCCAGTGTTTGATGGTAGAAAACAGCCTTTCTAAGCAGATAATTAACACAAAATCATCGGTCACGTGTGGGACTTTCCCTTTGTTCCTTTCAGGGATGTGGATTTGAGCTCAAAGCAGGTTTCCTCCCGGCCACTATGCCGGTGCTGGCAGAGCCACTGCCATTGCCAGTTCTCACTGGGCTGAGGGCTGGGTTGCTGCTCTGCTGTTTTGGAAAAGACAGAGCCCTGAAAAATTCATGTGAAGTTCTAGAAGGAAAGAAAACAAACTTAATTTGGGTTTTCATGACACGCGAGCCCTCTATTAGGCCTTGTAAACTTTTTCTGACATTACTACTTCATGAAAACTTTGATTTCAGCTGTTGACTAAATCTTTAATCTCCTTCTACCTGCTAGGTCTGTCTCCTTTTCTTACTTAAAAAAACATTTTGGATTTGTCTTCGATGGCATCTTTCAAATGTCAGCAGTTACCAGACTAACATGGAATGCAAAGGCCTTGGCAAACAGTCTTTTAAAGAGCTAGGGCATATAAATTTAAAGGTATGATATAATCTAGGAGGAATCCATCAGCCAGGGGAGCCTCTTGCATGAAGTGTATTGAGAACTAAGCACAATATGAGCAGAAGGAAAATTGCTTTTTCCCTTTTGAATTTTTATTCACTTACCAGCAATATTTACTAGTAGCAGGCAGAACCTATTTTTCATTTTCCGGGGAGATGGGAGAATTCAGGTGCCACTCATCTTGTCACCAAATTAAATCTGTCGACTTGCTGCCAGGATGCTGTGATATTAATGATACACTTGTAATCCCTTTCGTTTGGGAGACCTGTGGATGGAGGAGTGAGACACTTGACCATTGTTCACACATTGTAATAGAAGGAAAAATAGCGCTTCTGAAATCCTGGGGAATTGCAGCTCCCTCTGTCATTTATTCCCTTTATGTTAACAGAACCAGGCTGCAATCAGCTCTCGCAGCGCAGCATGTGGACACCTTGCCATCGTCAGATTCATTTGGTAATTAGTCAGAGGACAAGGAGCCTGGTGCAAGCAGCAGTGGCCGGGTGCTCGGGCAGCTCGCCGTTCCCACCTTTGGATAAGCCAGGACTAGTCCAGGGATGGTGGAGGCTGCTCTGGGCTCTTCTCTCCTGCGGGGAGGATGTCGCCTCTTCCTTGTGCTGCCTCGGGGATGAGCAGCCATTAGGCAGTGCTAATTGCCTTCCTCCAGGACAAACGCCCAGCGCATAATGAAGGAAACTCCCCCAGGGCTGTTTGTCCAGAATAAAGGCGTAAATCCTAACTGACCTAAGCAAGCTTAGAGCGAGAGGGGCCAGGCTGGGAAGATGTTTTGGGTTGAGGCTGGTATTCATAGAGTCATAGAATCATAGAATCATAGAATTGTCCAGGCCGGAAGGGACCTCCAAAGGCCATCTAGTCCGACCTCCCCGCAGTCAGCAGGGACACCCCCAACTAGACCAGGTTGCCCGGGGCCTC
>JAHREE010000569.1:742433-767668 GCA_033628505.1 Tringa tobata | reverse complement strand
TTCTCCTAATCTCCAATCTAAATCTGCTCCCCTCTAGCTTAAAACCATTGCCCCTCGTCCTGTCATTGCAGGCCTTTGTAAACAGGTTCTCCCCAGCCTTCCTGTAGGCTCCCTTCAGGTACTGGAAGGCCACTATTAGGTCTCCCCGGAGCCTCCTCTTCTCCAGGCTGAAGAAACCCAGCTCCCTCAGCCTGTCCTTGTAGCAGCCTGTCCCTCGTAGCCTGTCCTCCTTCAGCATCCCATGGCAGCAGGTAGGGATGACTCTGGTGCTGCTCATGGGCCTTGCGAGCTGCCTACAGCACTGCAACCCCTGTGGCCATCAGGGAGGGACCCATCTTCCAGGTTTACCCTTTCAGGGCTGCAAAGGGAGCACGAAGGTGGAGGATGTACCAGAGCTTTCCCTGCTCCGTTTCCCCGAGCGGAGTTTCTCTTCTTGCAGGGTGCCATGGCAGGAGAGAGGTCTCCCTTGCTTTCAGGAGCAGCAGGAGGGCCACAGTCTTTGCCCTGGAGAGGGGCTGCTGTGACTTTGGTTAGTGAGGAACGTGCTGTGGCTGGAGAGGGGTCTGGGAGGGGGTGGCACCAGGGTACTAGGGGGGCCTGATACCTTCAGTGTTTATCATGAACCATCTGGGTTCACCATCAGGTTTTATCATGAACTCAGGGGCAGGTGTCTTGCAACATCTGGAAAAGAATCCTGCTTAGTATTTCAGCTAGAGACGTCCTCTGATGAAAAGCTCACAGACACCTGCTAAGTTTCAGCTAAAGATGGTCAGGAGAAAGCTGGGACATCCTTAGAAGGCTTTGACAGATCCACTTCTTTCTTGGGATGGCTACAGACAAGCCCAACTCCAGCAAACCTGAGCCCTTTCAAAATGCTGCACGTAGCTCAAACCTTCTGTGCCCCCTCTCTCCAAAGCTTTGGGCTCTCCAAAACTTGGATGTAGAAGGGGTGCTTTGGAAATGGAGCAGCTGAGGAAACGGCTGAACTTCCAGTGGTGCATTTGGCTTTGAACCTCCCTGATGAGACAGGCTCTGGGCTCTGGCTGTGGCATCCCAGGGGCTGTTATTAATCACATGGAGAAGTGTCCTCCATGCTAACCTGCCTGGGCACTTCCCAGAGCAGGCTGCCAGGCTCCGTGGCTGTGCCTTGCATCCCGTCACCTCCTGCCTGCTCCTGGGTGGGACTGGATTCGCCCTGTGGTGAATTGGCCTTGGACCCCCCCCGGAACAGCAGCCCTGGGCAGTGACTGCATCCCCAGAGCAGGAGGGAGGGACTCAGGGAGGCTTCCTGGGATTACACCTTGTCTCTGCCCTTCCCGCTCACTGTCTCCTAATTCGCATTCCTTTTGCACACTTAATTAGCACATTCCTGCCTTTAAGTTATGGGCTGCTTTCCTATATTTACACCCTCCTAAAACATCAAGGGAAAGGTCTATAAATTACACCTCATGAAAAACATTAATTGTGTGAACTCCTTCCAGGATTTATAATGTTCAGTTTGCTACCTGCTCCGCACGGCGCCTGCTTGTGCTAACAAACATGCACAGAGTGAGATGTTTAGACACACACACTGCATCTATTCACACGTTGAACTATTTCCGCGCACACTCACGCTCACACGCACACGCCATGTCCATGGCCCCTAGCCAGGACAACCCACCCCACCCATGCCCACCTGGAGCAGCACGTTGTGGTCTGTGAGAGCCAATTGTCCAACAGGTAACCCAGCATCTCCTCACCAGACCGCAGGCACCACTGGGGTGGGAGGCTGTAACGGGATTCAGCTGCCTGTACATCTCCTGGCAGAGCTGTTAGAGTGTGCAGAGCACCTGGTTTATAGAGCATGGGGGCCTTATCTCAGCCCTGGAAGGACACATTGCCACTTGCAGACACTGATTATCAGGAGAGAGTTCCACCCTGATGGGAAGTCCTGGCAAATTTGCCGTCCTTCCTGGGAGCCTGACGGCAGTGGCACCGACCCGTCACTGGGTCCATGGCACAGGCAAAGCAGGGTTTGAACAACCTGGCACCATGATCCTGCACCCTTGGGACTTGCTGAGACTCCTTCAAAAGTGCAAGGGAAGAGGAGGACCCCAGCGAGGGATCTCACTGCAGAGGTCCCTGCTGTCTCAGAGCCGTGCTCACGAACAGCCATGCCTCTCTGCATAAAACATTGGACTGTAGTTTCAGTAGCAATCAATATTCCTACCTTCTGTATTTCTTCAATCTCTTTTTAAAGTCTCTGTAGCTTCCCCAGCATCCCGTGGCCCCGAGTCCCACCAGTGAATGATATATTATGCCTAAATCTGTTTTTTTCAGTCTGCCAACCCATCACTCTGTGTCAGGTCCTACTCCTTGTTCTAAAACACACCAAGAAACCAATACCTACTTGTCATTCCCAGTTTTATGGACTGGTATTGCATCTACCTTGGCCACCCTTTCCAAGCTGACAGATCCTGCTCTGTTTAACCTGCTCCAAGCAGAGTCTGGTCCATTTTAGTCTGCACTGGCACGTTTTTCTCTACCTTTTCTATTTCTGCTTTGGAGATGACCTGACCAGAGACATGCACAGTATTCAAAACACTGTGGATGTACAGATTTGCAGAATGATGATTTGTGCTTTCTTCTCCTTTCATTTACTGTCACCTTTTGGCTGGAAGATGTTATGTTCTGATGTTACACCTGGTTATGTACGAGGCTCAGATTCTGCATGCTCCTAGAGAGCATATGGACTTAAAGCACACCCAAACCTCTGGTCAAAGTCCCCTTGTCTGTCTGTCAGAATTCCTCTGTGGGAAGGCAAGAGTGAGTTCTGGTCTCTATTTCTGAATTATAAATATTAGCCACTTTTATTAGCCTTTTACAGAGGAAACGGGCATGCAGTAGAAACCCAAGATAATGGTGGTGAAGGACCGAAGCTGAGACCATACCCAGGTCAGGCACAGACAGATACTTTGCTGTTCTAACACTGCTCCATTCTCTGCTCTGGGACATTACTTGGCTGCTCTGGTCTCCTCAGAGTATCCTGGTAAGTCGTGGTGATCTGACTGGTTTGATTGGCAGCTGGGACTGTGTGATGTGCTGATCCAGGTCTCTGCATTTCTGATCTTGCTCTTCTCTTCTTCCCAAATGTGAGATCAGAAGTCCATGGGTCTAAGTGAAAGTCTAGTTCAGGCCCAGCAGATCTGAAGGTTGCTCTGTACCTTCCCCATCAGCAGTCACCATCACTCAGCCACAGCTTCTCCCCCATGCCCCAAGGCTCAGACCACACCTGGGGCAGCTGCACAGGTCCAGCTGGAGCAGGTCCATGCCACCTTCCCTCTCTTCCCTGGGAGAGAGCCTGAGGACAGATTTCTTGTGCCCCGAGACCTGCTGTGCTCCCAGGGCAGGCAATCTCCATTCTGCTCTCCCTCCTGGGGATAGGCACTCTGCTTGCTGGCTGCATGGAACAGCTTTTCCTCCAAGCACCAGTCCCTACTCCTTTACTCTTCTGCACTAGAGGAGTCTGAAGCGTTCCTGTGTCCCAGGCTTCCTGCAGGGATGGCTGGACATGAGCTGGGGGCTGTGAGACATTTGGAATGCGTCCCCTTCATTGACATGTAGCAAGCTCCAGCTATTGAACTCTCATTAACAATTAAAGTGCAGCCAAGACCTCAGCTAATGAGAAAAAAATGTCACCGTGAAATCAAAGCTGGCCTGGTGCCTCCTGCTAAGTGCAGAGCAGCTGAGACCAAGAGTGCTCTTCATGCCAGCACTACTGCCCGGTCCCCTGAGCTGGCGGGGAGGATCCCTGCTGATCCACAAAGTATGGATTCCTCCACAGTGCAAGGACATTGGACCTGGAGGAGAAACCTAGGGAGCTCAGGTTCTCAATGCTCTGCCATACTTAGACATCTCTGGGAAGGAACATTGTCAGCATCTTGGGAGCAGGAGTCCTGGAGCTCTGCTCTTGGGGTGGGATCTGTGGGATCTGACCCTGGGGCAGGTGTGGGCAGCACAGTGTGGTCTGTGCATCACCTGGTGACGCCTGGCTCTGCTGCAGTCCAAAACATGAGGACACACCAGCTGCCCCGAGGGCTGTGCAGCAGGAGGAGTCGGATCTAAAGGACAGTGGAGATACCAGGGCACTGGGAGCAAGCGTAGGCTTTTGTGGACCTCTGTGCTTCCCTTGGGGATCTCTCCTCTCCAGGATGTGATGAAAGAGGAGTGCTAACCCATTGTTGTTCAGAGCTGGTGTTTGTTTTGCTATTATTTCACATAGAAACCTGATAGCCCTCAGGTGCAATTAGGGGCAGTCACAGCCCCCAGTTCTCTACAGGACACTGTGACAGCCGGGGGTATTTCGGAGGGTCTGACTGGTTGACAGTGGGCAGCTCATCCGTGATTACTGTAGGGGACACCTGTAAAGTGTCTGAACGTGGGGCTGGTACATGGGTCCAGCAGGGAGAAGCAGGAGGGCTGAGGACATTTTGAGGGGAGGGAGAGCTCTCAGTCCCTCTCATTGAGCAGGTCCAGATGGAGAATGGGGTTTTACAAACAGGGTGCCACACACGCTTGCCCAGTGGCCCCGGCAGTGCCTCGCTCCCCACCGCCTGGTTATGGAGTGAGGGATGTGCATGCCATCTTCAGTTACTTACTGTGTCATCCAGGAAAAATGCAACAGCGCAGGCAGTAATTCTTCACCTTTTACAGGAGGTTTTAGATCTACCTGGAATTTATACATTACTGCTTCTGACACTCTCATGATTGTGGTTTTTTTTTGGTAATATGAAAAAACTGCTTGTGTGTGAGGATTCCCCATGGGACACCAGCAAACCTTTCCAGTGGGAGAAACCTGGCAGGAGGTTTGCTGCCGAGTTCTGCCTCCCGAGTCTCCATCACTGGCGTTTCTGCCGCTCTGTTGTGGCACTCTGCCATGGCAGCAATATGCAGCCACTCTGCCTCTGTTTTCCATAAACTGAATGGTTTTTTTTCATATGTGTTTAGATATGGACACCAACACCACTTCCACAGGGCTACTGCTGATCTGTTACAGGCCATGGAAGGAAACCAGAAACCCATCAGCCACCTTAAGCAAAGAGAGAAACCTTGTATTTCCACAGGGACTGTAGCCTCAAAGAGGTCCTGCATATCTAAGGGTGAAGCTCTTCTTGAGTGCTTGTCCTATGGTCCTGGCACGGCCGTGGGCTGCTGGTGAGGGAGGGTGCACACCAAACACCAGGGCTGTGAACCGGGGCAGTGGGAAGCAGAGAACCCACTGAGCTCCGAGTCATTACTCCCCTGAGGAGCCAATGGAGAGGAGTCACTGGAGTTGATGGAGCAGGGTGCCCAGGCAGAACTGCACCAACCAGTGCTTGGCCAGAGCCCCAAGAGGCGAGACAGACCTCAGCTCGCTCGATGTGACTCTGTCCCAGCTTATGAGAATAAAGTTGTGCTGTGTTCATCGCCTGTTTGGATGCTCACTGTTCCTTGGAGTTTGGTGCATTTCAGAAGGGGATGGCTCAGACAAAAATCCTTAGCACACAGGGCTAAGGAAGAAACAGAAGGTTCCAGCAGAGGAGAAAATGTATGAGTGAAACTGAGTAGAAGGGAAAATGGATGTAAAAATGTGAATGGAAATTTCAGCTTATGTAAGAACAGTTTCAGTGTTCAAAGAGTTACTCCCAAAGAAAGCAAGTCTTGGAAAAACTCTTGTAGTTTGGAAAGAATGGTATTTGTAAATTAGAAAATCAGTATATAGAACAAGGAAAAATGTTTGGGGATTGATGTTAAATGGGAAAAATCCTAGAAAATAGATATAGGAAGAGGCAGGCATGAGTAAAAGCCGTGTTTGTTTTTTATTTGCACTGTACTGTGGCAAGATTTGTGTGCCTGGTTCTTCTGAGCTTCTCTGCAAAGCCCAGCCCAGCCCAGCAGAAGACTCCACCACCCCCAGCAGGGAAGGGGTGGTTGTAGTTGGCTGAGATGATATGGTTGGGACTTGAATCACGGGATGTACAGCTTCAGGTATGCTCCTGTGCAAGGCAGGGGGTTTGTTTGAACTTTATATGGTGGATTCCAGCTCTATTTCTCCTTTCCCCAGCTTCTTTCTTGTTTCTTGCCAGGTCCTGCTCCTTTTTCTGTAAGGGAATGGTGACAGAGTGCTGGAATGTGTGCGTGCCGTGTAGCTGCTTACAGAAACTCATGCACAAGTGATCTCTGACAGGCTTTCCTTGCTCAGATCCTTGTAGTAGAAATTGTGCCATTGATTTTACTGCATTCTATGAGCATTATTTATTTTCACATTTGCCAAATGCATATACTCTTTTGTACAACAGCAATGCACATCACCTCGCCATTCGTCAGGTGGCTAAATGTTCCCAGGCAAGACACAGAGCCTTTCTGCACCTGCTCATCTGGAAGGGGAAATGAAGAACACTACATCCAGTTGAAAAGGAGGAGGGAATTTAGACAGGCAGCACTTAATAATGGGCCTAGAATGTGGCCAGTAACCAGAAACAGCAGTTTTGCTTTTGCAAACACCCCCATCCTGTTTATTTTAATGTCCATGAGGAATCAGGGCCTCTGTTTTAGCTCGTATTTGAAAAATAGCAACTCCTATTCAACCAGGCAGCTTAATATGCTGCGGTGCCAAAGTCGAGGAGAGAAACCTCTGTTTCAGTGCCTGCGGTGCTGCGCAACCAGCTCACCTTGCCAGTTCTGATATCACAGTAGTGTTCTCCTGCTGGCTGCAGGACTTATCAACAGAGCAGGCATCTCCAACAACCCCACCCGGGGGGATCATCTGAGACCCTTTGCTTCCCTATCAGTCTTTCAGCTCACCCCAGAGATTTCAGCCTAGTCACAGTCCACACCTTGCCCTGAGTAAGGGAAGGGGAGATATTTACTGACAAGACTTTCCAGAGGGATGAGATGGGCTCTATGTTCCCGTGGCCTCCAGAAGCTGGATGGCCAATAATACCTGCAGGCATTTGAGAGCTTGGTCAAAAAAGACCATCCTGCAGCAAATGTGGGTGTGTGGCATCTGCATCCTGCCCCAAGAATGGAAGGTGAAAGCATCTCACTAGGAGAATTTTTAGCCTCTGTGTCCCTTTGCAGAGCCTCAGCGATTTCCCCAAAGGACCTTGCCAACACCCATGGGCCAAGTCACTGGTCTCAGTGTTGTCCTCCCACCTGCCAGGGCTGCCCTTTCTCTTTGCTCTGGGGCACTCCTGGATAGGTAACACCTTAGGTCATGTCCATGCTCACAACCCCCTGTGGTCCTTGGGATGCCCCTCCGCATCCATGGACTGGTGTGCAGTGCTGTGGGTGACCCCTTCCAGGGCAAAACAGGGCTGCACCAGTCTTTGCATCACCAGAGAACTGGACAAAGCAAAGGAGCTTTTAGTTTAGCAGCTTATTTTTGGAGGAGCTTCTTCAGGAAAAAGCTGCCCTCGCTGTCCCCAGGCAGTCTGGAGCCTGGCAGGGACCTCTCCTGGCCCATGGTCCAGGGATGACAAGGTCTGATTGGTCTAAAGGGACCCCCTTTTTGAAGCACCTCTTGATGTTTCTGATTTGTTTTCCAGGCTGAAACAGCTCAAACCCCTCTCTGCAACCCTCATTCCTTGCTCCATCGGTGCCTGTGTCGCCTTCAGCCTGGCCCCGTGTGTTCTGGACCCTCATGCAATGGGCAGCTGAGGGCAGCCGAGGAGGCAAAGCATGGTGGGCCTGATCTCCGCATGGATTCTCCTTCAGCCCGTTGCCTTGGGCTCTGCTACTTCCCCCCATCCATGCCCGGCCTTTTCCCTCCCCTGCTCTGTCCCCTCTTGTTTCCCTCTTTTTCTCCCCACGTCTCTACGGGGACAAAGCGCTTTGGCCCATGCTCGTTCACAGCCAACAATGTGGTTCTGGGGGCTGAAAACAATCTTGCCAAGAACAGCATTTTGCTGTCCCCTGAACAGCATTTCTTTATTTGGCAACCTTGCAAAACCCAGTTAATATAACCACAAATAAAAATGTGTGTAACAAGACATATATTAAGAGAGAACTGGCTAAATCCTCAGTGGGTGTAAGTCAGCGTGGCATCGCAAGCTTCCGAGGGGCTACCCCGATTTACACACCCCTGAGCTCAGGCCAAACATTTACATTTACAGCGTACAGACATGATAAAATGAAATAAAAACAAAATACTAAACCCGATTCCATCTTAAAGCTTTATGTGAGCCACAAATGGGTTTGGAATAAATCACATACCTCTCGTGGGTCTTATAAGTCAGAACACTCAGCTTCCAGAAGAGCGTGGTGCAAAGCCAATTGCTCACCCCACCTGCTTAATCACGTGGAGATTTGTTGCTCCGTGGAGGTGTGCTCCATACAAAGCACCGCTCACCTTGGCTGAAGAGTCAAACACTCAAAAGTTGGGGGATGCTGGAATTAGGACTGCATGGGGAATAAGAGCTTACTTTTCCTGGTGCTTCTGAGTTATGAAACACCCTCTGGCCACAGCCATGGCTGGTTTTTGCCACCTCATTCATTTTTTTGTGGCTTCATCATTTTTTTTTCAGGTTTTATGTTTTATGGGAAATTCCTGTAGATTTTGGCTGAGACACTAAATAGCATTTCCCTTACAGATGATCTGCCACTGTGTTAAATTTCAGGTTCATACTGGGGGCATCTGATGTTGCCATTGTTCAAAGAGGTGGAAAGACAGCAGCTAAATTATTCCTAATCTTGTCTCCTAGGCTGTTTAAAACATGGTTGTATTGCTTTAAAAAATACATATACCCCTAGGCGTAGAGCATGGGTTGAAATGAGAGGTCAGCAGGATGGGTGCAGTTAAAAGTAACTAAAAGCAGAGTTACAGAGGCCGCTGTGGCTCCTGCCTTCAGTGAAGCCCGTCACATATTTTGGGGCTTGGAGAACAGAGTATCTGTTTTCTCTGCTGCTTTAAAGACTTCTCCTCCAGTCCTTCCATGGACGCGGGGTGCATGGGGCTGGGTTGTCCCTGGCACCTGTCCTCCCTTTTGCAGTGAACGTGCAGAAATTGGCAGCTTAGTGGCTCAGGGTTGCTGCATTTTGTGAGAGCTTGCGTTACCTTCTCCTTAGTGATGTTTGAGTGACCTTGGAACACAGGGCAACCAAATCCTTCGTGACACACTGCAGGAAAAAAGTGGGGATGAAGTTCTTTCTAGTGAAGGAAATTTTGCCGGTTGGTTGTGTCTGTGTGCCCCAGTAATGAACCCTCCTCCTTTTTGGCAACAGTGGCATACAGCACGCTGGCACAGGGGATTTAATCTGACTGTGCCAAATCCACTGGGACACAAGCCCAGGTGAGCTCTGGACCCTCTGGAGCAGCAGACAGAGATGGGGGGCATGAGTGTCCCACCTCCATGGTGCTCACCCGGCACCTGCAGCATCTCCACCAAGCCCCTGCCTTCTCACCTCTGAGTTCGTAATGGTCCAGGTTACACTCTGAATGGGACAGAATGGACATCCTGGAACTAGGAGCTGGGCAATGCTGTTTATCCAAAACCTCTGCCATCTCTGTTTACTAAGAAAAAAAAAAGAAAGAATAAAAAGTGCTGCAAACTTACATGACAAGCCAAATCCTGGGATTTATTGCTGCCTCCTGAGGGATTAGAGTAGCAGGAAGGAGCTGAGCCTGTGTTTTCTTTTTGATGGGTGATTGCAGTGGATACTGTCTCTCCTTAGCCCTCCCTGACAAGAGCTTCGGCTTTGCTTCATGCACCTAAGCTGTGTGATAAATTGTTGGGGTGATCCCATAGACCTTTGCAGCAGCTTAAGTTACTGTGTGTTTTTTTGCCGCTTCTCAAAATACCCGGTAAGGCTGGCACAGCCCTCCCGTGACGCGCGGCCCCACTCCTCTCTCATTTCATCTGTTTCTGTGCTTTCCAGCGCCTCTCACTTGCCCCTGCAACGGTGACATTTGCTGCACAGCACCTGTGTGCCACAGCGTGGTCTGGGGTGGCCTTGGATGGCTCCCTCCAGGTCCTTCTGGCCCCTTTTGTGGGCCACAGGGGCCTTTCTCAAAGGGATGGACTCTGTGCCCATCTCTGCCTGACTTTCAGGTGCCGGCCACCCCGCTGTGTCCAGAGGAACCACTGACCCACCCCTCTTGTCTCCTTTCGACGCTGCGGTGCCCAGCGCAAGGACTGTCCCCTTTGGTGTCTGCAAAACGCCAGGCAGACATATGGCTCCATCGTGGAGGGAGGCAGCATTATCATATCAATATCCCATTACCATAATGAAGCCCAAGGCGGGAAGCAGACGGCTGCACATGGAACAAAGCCTGCCAGATGCCACCAATTCCTTTATCACTGGTTTTGACAGGATCGCAGAGCGCACGGCAAAGCATTTCCACTCCTCCAGAGTCATCCCCACTCCTTTCATGTTCATACACGCTTGTGAACCTGCACACATAGGTGTAAATCCAGTTATTTGCTAACGCCACACCCCCACTCTGCCCATATGAAGACAATAAAGGGCAACGTGTGACTCGATGACTCTGCCAGATAGTCACCGTGGCAGACCTGAGAGTGACACACGTTGCATTTTTAAAAAGTCTTTATTCTTTTGGTCCATCATTCACAAGTGGTGTATTTCATGAGTGGTGCTCCTCAGAGATTCACCATGTCTCTTCTCGCCCTGATCCTGCCAGCCGATGGCATCTCTCCTGCCTCTGCCAGGGACCCTTTGTCCTTCTCGCACCCCTGTGTGCCCTCCCCTCTCCTGCTAAACCAGCCCGTGCCTCGGCTCCTTCCCCGCACCATTTGGGAGTCAGGAGGCAGAGGGACTGCAGCAAACGCTCTGCGTCTTAGCTGGGATAAAACCTTTGATAGAAAAGCTCACAAAACCTTCCTGGCAGAGCGTCAGATGTCCTTGGCTTTGAGAGCTGCGCAGTCAGCTGGAGAAGGAGCAGCAGTCCGTAAAGTGGGAGCACTTTCCAGAGCCAAGGGCCAGCCAGCTCGGGCTCGGCACAGGGAGGGATGCAGGCTGGATTTCACTGGGCAGGCGGGATTGGCACCAGCCTTGTTAGTCCGGTTATCTCAGGGTTTATTTGTGCTACAAAACCACCCGAGGAGGGTTCAGGTGCCATGGAAATGCCTCTCAGGATGCAGGGGCTGTTTTGGGCAGGTTGTTGAGACGCAGCCAACGACCATGTAGGAGATGGACCCGTGGATGTGGGCTGATGCACAAAAGCTGTCACGAAACCCCCGTCAGGCAGAGAGTGTTCCCAGCAGCTCTCGAATTTGGGTGCTACAGGAGCTGTCTGAGAAGAGCCCTAGGTCCTTGCTCACATGCTGTGGGAGGGGGGCTGGAGAGCCTGAGACAAAGGCATGTTGTGGCCATGGGCGTTTGGCCACGCTCTGGCTGGTCTGTGAAGGAGAAACAGCTCCCCAGCTAAAATGGAGAACTTTGTGCCTGTCCCAAACAAAGCTGAAAGTGCTGAGAGCCTGAAATATCTCAGGGAGGACACACCTTTTCTTTTTTTTTTTTTTTGTCCAGCACGACCCTCTGAGCCTGTCCTTATGGAGGGGAGACAAAGACATTGGACCTAGATGGTCCCAAACATCCTCCTTCTCCTTCCCTTCAGAAGTAGGGGAGAAACACCTGGGAAGCACAAAACACATAACAGGGAAGAAGGACTCGGTGTGTGATGAAAACAGCATGTGGAAAGGACTCAGTGGAGCACTTAAATATATCTCAGAGATCCCAAATGTGGTAGGGCTGCTATGGGAGGAGGTGGAAAACAGCTGCCAGCAAGCAATAGCCAAGAATGGCTGGAGCACAGTAGCTGCTTGGTCCAAGGCTGGACACAACCAGAGTGGACCAGTGCAAGGTCTGTGGTCCCTGTCAAAGCCCCAGTGCCCATGGGAATTTAGGAAGGGAGGAACATCCCTGGGAGCCCAGGTAAAGCAATGCAGTTTCAGCTTGATCCAGGCTGGCAGGAGAGTAGGAAGGAGCGAGGTGCCAAGGCAAAGTGGTGTTTGGAGGTGGGGTTTGAAAAGGCACTTCAAAATGATCGATCTTAAGAGGCCCAGAGCTTTTTGATTGTGTGTAGTCATTGGGCACCAGGTGTGTAATAATGAGCTTTAGTTGTTAGAAATCAAGATTAGGCCTTTTTATTCAAAGACAAAGCAGAAAATTTGGTACCTCCCAAAGTGCTCAGTAAACAAATACAGCCGGGAGAGGAAGGGAGCCAAACTCAGGTCTTGTAACGTCATCCAGGGGGAACTGGATTGATTTTGTAAAAGTTCTGTCAATGCATTTTAGCAAATCAGCGCATCCCGTTTGGCCTGGCTTTCCTCAAGTAGGTCACTGGTTAATCTGATGCAGGCAATAAGCCACTTTATTTCTTTTTATTCTTTGATTTTGCTTTTCTAGTGGTTATGGTTTTGCAACCAGCATGATAAAAGTGTATTTATTGCTGGCACCTGAAAGTATTATGCTCCAATAGGTGTCTGTATTTCATTGCAAACACATCAGGGTGTCCCTGGCCACAGGAAGTTGGGCATTGTGAACTTTGGAACTATTTTTTATTAGTTCTCTAGTAGGGTCTTAGTAAAGCTGAATTTTAAAAGCTAAGGTAAAATCTCTGCTTATCCAATTAGAACAATATTAGCAATGAATGGTGAAAACACCTGTATTATGCGTGCAATGAAGTTACTGTAATTAAAAGTTAGGTAAGCAGGACAATTCTCAGAAGTCTCCAAAAGAGCAGGGAAGATATCATTAATAGACTCTGGGAATAAGAGTTGTGAAAGGCAGAGACTTGGGAAATACTTACTGCAATATATTAAAAGAAGCAGGAACGCGATGCATTAGAAAATTTTCTTTTGGAAGCTCAAGGCGTATTTGACGGTTTTGTGATCCATGTTTGTTACAGTAGGTTCTGAGACAAGTGCACCTTCTGAATGTTTGTGATGGACAAATCACAGCTGGGAAATGATTAATGTTATTTGCTTTCAAAATTAATGCCCTGTCCAATTAACAGGCAGTTCATAGCTCCTTTGGAGCCACTATTTCAGGCTACCTTCAGGTGCAGGGAAGAGATTGCTGCATTTGATTCACATTTGCAAGTTTCTCCAACAAGCACCAGTGCTATAAACTTTTATTTGCAATGAAAGTTTAGATTATGGAACACTTTGAGGATGACTTCACTAATTACCTCATGTCTGAAACAAAATGTGGGAGCAAGGCTGTGTGTACAGATTGTGTGTGCAAGGGGAGATGGACATGGATACAGCCCATTGACATGACCAGGCAGTACTCACAGCAGAGAGCAACTGCTGCTCCCCTTCCTGACCCTACAATAAACTCATCCCCCCGGGGCCAGTCCTGGCACACAGAGAGCGACGTGACCACCCTCCATCCCTTTGACTCCAATGAAATAGCCATCGTATGTGACGTGGGTGTCACGGAGCATCTTGGACTTGATTCAGAACTGTCAGTGCCCAAACTCATTTGGTAAAAATGGATGTAAAGCTGAAGAACCCTGCCTTTGAGTGCACATGTCTGAAGGGGGCTCTATAAACTTCTGTCGGCAGCTAAAACAGAATATAGAAAAATACGATGAAGACAGAATGAGCCCATCCATCCATCTCCCCTCTGAAATGCATCTGCTTGATGAACGCTCACCCAACAGACTATTAGCAAACCCCTGATTAGGAGGATCTCTCTGACCACCTGTTCCAGTGCTCTGCTCTTCAGATTAGAAGGTTTCTCCAAACAACAGGTAGTGTTCAACATTTGCTGGACTCCAGGCTCCGACCTTTTTTGAACTTACGATATTTTGCACTCAGAATCTTTGACCTCCTGTTGTATCAGAAGCAAAACCAAAAATGATGTGCAATTAAGAGCCTCACAAGAGCTGAAGCCGTAGAAACAAGTTCAAAACAAACGGAGAATGCTTAGGTACTGTTTCACTGCTCATTTTGCTTCAAGAAACAGTTACCAGAAAAAAAGAGGAAAGTTTGAAGGCAGCTTTTCTTGACAATTGCTTACTCTGAAGAGTTTCCCATTTTTCAGGCAAGTCAAGCGGAAGAGGCTAAGTGCACCCAGCTGTAGTACAGAAAATTGGGGAGTGCTGCAGTCCACATAGGAAATAAAACCCATGAGCAATATGCTTTTAAGCAGAGGGCACACAAAGAAGACAAAATCATAGGATTACTTGTGATTGATCTAGAGAGAAGAGCCAATCTTGCAATTTTGGGGGCTTGCTGTGTCTCTGATAAAAGACAAGTCTGTGATCGAGATCTGAGGAGGAGGAAACACAGGGAGAAAGGGAGTGAGAAATGATGTACGGGAAGAACCAGATGTAACTCTCGACAAAACAGTCAGGATTTGCAGAGCAAAAAAGATCTCTGTGATTGGAGAATTTGGTGACTGGGAGGAAAAAAGGCTAGTCCAGATGCCACCAGGTGGGACTCATGCCGTGGAAGGAAACCTTCCTAAATACAAGGACTATTTGGAAAAGTGCCTGATGTCACCAAGCATCTGGTGTGTGCCAAGGATGGCTCCTTGTCCGTGCCCATCACCCAGTGGCTCTGCCCGTGGGGACGGGGGCAGGGTCCTGGCCGATGCCCTGTCTGGTGGAGGAGCCCTGTCCTCTGCTGAGCCCAGGCGGATGGGACCAGGCGGGGATGGGAGGTGGCTCCGCAGAGGTATGGGTGACAGGAGGAGAGCAGGGCAGACCCTCTGCCCTCCCCGGGTGCTCCACACAAAGCACACACGTCCCGCTTCGTTGGACACCCTGGCAGAGCGCGTCTTCGCCTGCGGCACCAAACCAGCCGGGTGTCCTGAACTCCGGACAAGTGCAGGCAGCATCTCTGATGGCAGATTTTCACTTACAAACTCCCAGGTAATGGATGATGAAGACAAATTGCCATGTTATGTAATTTAAAGTGAATTTTGCCTGTACAGCACAGAGAAAATAAATGTGTTCATTTCCGCAAAATGGCCGATCTGTCACATTAACCTGAGTCCTCATCGTCTCTCCAATCGAGTCTAATAGTGGCAAGTAGAGATCTGATTGTTTTAAAAAGTGAATTTATCATCTCCTTAATTTCCACCTCACAGGAAGAGCCAGGTTTGCTGTTTGTGTGTGGAGGTCCCTGCTGGTGCCGTGCCTCAGCGGGGCACAGGGTGACACTGCTCCGGCGGTGGCCCTGCACCCAGGACATGTGCCAGCAAATGGAGCATCCCCGGAGCCCGCTGGGGCTGGGCACGTGGAACCCCCTTCAGCCAGGGCTCACCTCGCCCTTTGCCTACAAGCAAAGGGGCCTCATGCTGGTTCCTGGTGCTGTTCGTGTGTTTTACCTTTAAAGCAATGCTGGGGCCCCGACCCGCCATGAGCAGGTTGCCTGCACGCATTACACTGATTAGTGTTAATGTGTAATTTAATTCTTTATCAGCCAAATCCTGTGTTGGCTTTCCTATTATTTTCTGTGACTGATTTCACACACCCTGCTTCCTTCACGGGGCGCAGCAAAGTAAAATGCCAATGTTCTCGCCATCTCCTTCAGCTCCCTGTTGTCTCTGATGTAGTCAAAATTAATAAAGGCCAGATATATCCTTGTTAGCTCACAGGACGCTGGGGGTACCTTGTCTGGTGTGATTAGTTCAGAGGTGCTTCTCAGCGAGAGATTGTGTTTAACCCTCCGCAGCAGCGAGGGGAAACACTTGACGGCTCTCCTGGTACGCCAGCACATCCTCAGGCTCCTGCCCACACAGCACATAAATATTTCTGCTTCTGTCTTCCCTGCCTGATTATTAGCAATTTTATCATCTCTGTCTAATAACAGTCCCGTTGGCTTGTGTTCTTTGATGAATCCTCTGCCTTCCTTCCCGGTGGGAAGTTGCTGGTTGTGGTTATCTGCATCCCAAAGAGCTGGGGAGCTGCTGCTGGCAGTGGCGTGTCAGGGACCACGGTCCGGCTCCTGGTCTGCTCTCTGGAGCCTTCTCCCAGGGCACTTTGATGGAGCAGGTGGCCGAAGGTGGGCTGAACCCCCCCAGTTCTGCTCACTGCACTTCCCACCAGATCCTCCTGCACCCCTGTGGACTCCCACTCCCCTGTCCCTTGCCCCTGCTCGGTCCCATCCTGACGCAGGTGAAGGTGGTCGCTGTGGCTGCAGAAGCTGGTAGCCAGAGATGACTGCTGGAAGAAACCCCAGTCCACCAGATAGATCTGAAGCTGGGGTGCTCTGCAGAATCCAAGGAGCTGGAGCAGCACCTGCTGAATGAATTGGAGTTTGCAGGAGCTGAGCTGAACCCAGTGGCTTTTCTCCCTGCCAGATGCCCCTGCCAAAGGGAAGGCTCTGGGGATACATGATCCCTGACTGTGGTCCATCCCCATGTTCACCACTGGCTTTGTGCCCAGCCCTGGAGACCCTCTCTGTCCTCCTGGCCTGCATGGCCACAGGCTGGGAAGAGACAGGGATACAGCCTACAGGATTCCTCTGGAGCTTTGCAGAGTGAATGTGCAATGGGTGAGGGCTTTGGGTACTGCAGGGCTTCTCCCAGCAGCTGGGCAGAGGCCTCTTCTATCCAAGATTTTGCCCATGTCAGGAAGGCAGTAATGAAAACCACTGCAAAATGGCATGTTGGTTCCTTGCATAGGGCAAGCAAATAATGTCTTTTGTTAAAAGGAAAATTTACTTAATGACAAAGCTTTAAAATTTGGTTTATGGAGTAAACCAAGCCTTATCTGTCACTTGCAGAGTACCCTTCAGCACTGGTGTACCTGGAATGAGGCATGGGGGGCTTCAGGCTGGGAGATGGGCATGGAAAAGCAGAGATCTCTTTGTGGGCTGGGGACAGCATGTCTCACACACCCTGCCAGCCCTGGCACTAAGCCCCCCATCCTGATGCTCCAAGCTGTGTATGAGCAGAGGGATCCTTGGTGTCAGGAGGGGTGGGAATGGCTTTTTGGCCCCATCTGCCCTTCAGGAGGAGCACCCAGCACTGTGCGCCAGGGTGTGAAAAAATAGGTCCTGCTGCAGTGAAAAATCAGAGTTTTCCTGGCTTTGCAAACCAGCCCCCTCCTTCCCACCCCGTCTGTCGGTAGTCTGAGCTCTCTATCTACTCTGCCACCTGCTTCCAGGGGCCACTCCATCACTTTTATATCCGTTTCCAAGGTGAAGCGTTGTGTCATAAAGTTGGTACAATTATTCTCTCCCTCACGCTAACCTGCACGTCGGGTCCTGCGGCACAGGTTTGCCTTTGCTGGGAGCTCAGCTCCTTCCTCCCTGCCCTGCAGCCACCCGCAGGCAGTGGGATCGTGGAGCTTTCCCCAGGAAATCCCATCCCTCCTGCTGCAGCAGCGGGGCTGGTGGGACACGCACGGGGCAAGGGAACAGTTAAACGGCTTTTTATTCAGTGCCTATCTTCCCCGTAACAGGACCATTATTTCATAGCAACTTCCATTGAAACCTTCGAATAATTTCCCTTTATAATCAAACTTTTCCATCCCTAAATCAGTTTTATAACCACCTTGTTATACCTTGGAACTCAAAATGAAAAATTTCTGTTATAAATAATTGGGCTGTGCTGTGAATACTAAGCATGCTGGAGGATTTCAGAGGACGGGTTAACGGGGACGTCCTCTGCCAGCTGCCCGGGGAAGTGGCTCTGGCTCAGTTGGCTTGTCTTCTTCTCTCCAGGGTGCAGAGAGGAGAGGGGAGGAGGGGGGTCAGTCTTTGCCAAGCTCTGGACCCACTCTTGAGTTGGCAGGAGATACTGTGCCACTGCTTCAGTTTTTTTTTTTTTTTTTTTTTTTTTTTTTTTTTTTTTCCCCTTCCCAAAATGCAGTGATTCTGGCACTCACTCAACCTGGGAGTTGTGGGGTGTGCGTTGGTCTTTGAGCTTGGCTGTCTCCAGAGAGACCACCACTAAATCGGGCTACCCCCAAGTTAATAGTGTCCCTGGATGCATTTTCTGTGTCCTTCCACGCCCACGGGATGGCTCCTGAGCGGGGCTCTGCCACTGCTGAGCTGCTGCCCATCCACCACCTCGGCCAGGGTCCATGGCACCAGGTGCCCTGAAACCTCCAAAGCCTGCCCAGGGATCTTCAATCTCAGCCATGTGTTCATCAGGCCCAAATTGCACTCAGCTGTCACAAGGCAGAAAAGACTGTTTTTCCCCCCCAGTCTCCTCTCCCGGACATTGCAATGATCTGTCTCTCTCTCCCAGGAGCAGTGTCTGCCTCCAGGAGAGCTCCAGACACCTCCTCATTTTTAGGTGTGTGTCAAGAAGAAGGAATTTGTTGCCGTTTTGCAGCTTGTGTGATGGTTTTATTTAATAGATTCATAGGGCGTAAAGCTGAAGAGATGCATTAGATCATCACACTTGATTTCCTGTAAATCACAGGCCATTACATTTCACCGGGTTCATCAAGGAGTGCATCTAGTGACTCGGATTTGACTGAAACACATCTTTCAGCAAGATCTCTTCAGGCTACTTTCAGTGGTGGTTAAATGCTTTCCTTCTCCAAAAGTGTCTAATTTATAATTCGAATGTTGCTGGCTTCAGCTTCCAGCTCTTGTTCTGCCTTTTGCAGCAGAGTCACAGAGTCTTTATTGCACGATATTTTCTCCCCCTGAAGGTATTTAGATCCAATGACGAAGTCACCTCTCAGTCTTCTTTTTTAAAAGCTAACCAGCTTGAAGCCTTTAAATCTCTGCATGGAAGGTGTTCTTCCTGGCCCTTAAATCAACTTTGTAGCTTTTTTCTGCACCTCCCTGGTCTCCAACTCTTTTTTTTATTATTTTATTTTTTTTTATTTAAGCAAAGACCTATACAAATACCATAATTTAGCAGAACATGGTGTTAAACTGAAGAGAGAATAATAGGCCAATCCCAGGCTCTAGTGAATGGCCCATATGCCTGCCACCCAAACAAATAATTACAGAGCTGTAAATGAGGTGCAAGCAGCTCGTTTATCCCTGAGCTCCCTCGGCAGCTCCTGGTTGCCAGGAGACTGGTTAAGCTGGAAGGGACCAGGGGAGCCCACTAGAGCAATATTCACACTCTGCGCATTGAGACCTCCTCTCCCCTCCCAGGCTCCAGCCGCTGGGGCAGGGAGACAAACCCACCATGGGAATCTGGTGTGATGTCTCTGCTTGCAACTTCCTGTACGGAGACAGCATGTCCCTGTGAGACCTGGACACATACAGTCCCAATGCTTGCTCTTCAGCCTACCTGTAACTCTTGCCCTGCCTCAGCCTTGTCATACCTCCAGGCAGTCTCCAATAGAAAATGTCCTTGGAGACACGAACCCAACAGCCCCTACTCAGCACTTCCAAGAAAACCATGCCAAATGCTCCTACCTGTCCCCAGTGTCACCTTGTCTTAATCATTGGAGGAAAGTGGAAAGGGTAACGTATGGCTGCTCCAGCCAGGTGACAACGCTCCACAGACTCTAAAGCAGTGGAAGACCTTCAGACTTCAGAAGACCAGAACTCTGACTCTGTCCAAAAGCAGGTCTGACCAGTAACATTCACACTCTAAAGAGGAGACAACCAGCCCTTAGGCACCCAGTGAAAGGACGGGTTCTCCAGCAGTGAGACACTTTTCACTCAACTGGGATATCTCTCCAAGAGATGTGCTTCAGGTCCACCTCAGGTGATGGGGCAAAAGACCATACCTGCAGGTCACTGTCCTCCTCAGATGTTCTGGGGGATGCAGACAAAACACATAGGAAGAATGGTATGCAGAATTGCCCCCCAGTTTGCCAGATGGTGGAATGCAGCATCACGTATCTGCTCCCGTGCTGCAGAGCTGTGTATGGCTACAGGCATATGATGAGGAGTGAAACCAAAATCTGCAAGAGCTCCCTCTCCATCCCACCTGTGAACGTGATCCTCTCATGGGGATGGTGTTATTGACTGACAAGTAGTTTCCTTTAAAAACAGGCTGAAATTTAGCCAAGGAAGACCTGAAGGCCCAAAGACTAAGCAGTGTCTCTGCTGATACGAAGACAGTGAATAGGTCCTTGTCATCAATCACAGCTGAAGGCAGGTACAATAATCACAGTTATTAAGCATGACTATTTGATTATTAAGGAAAGGAGAGAATACAAGAGACAGAACACGGATGGCAAACAGTGGCTGCAGCCGTTACCTCTGCTGGGAGCTGATAATTGGGAAGTGTGGGCAGAGAGCACGTGTACCCGGGGGGCTCCTCTCCTCCTGCCAGCTGAGGACAAAGCACGTCCTTCTCCAGAGTTGCTCTCCCTTACGCTTTTTAGACAATTAAAGGAGCTTAGAGATGGGCACAATAGCCGAATTCAAGGGTTGGTGAATCCTTTTCACATATCTTACATAATCTAAATGATATCTGCATATGCAAAGTTGAATAATCTCAGCTAAATCCAATGCAACCAAAGAAAGCATTTAAATCAGTTACTTAAAAGAAGGCACTCAAAGGAGTAGCCTTGAAAACCACCAAACGACTGGAAACTGAGAGTCCTAAATCTGAATTAAATCCCACTATTTCTTTCTGTTTACCAAGATTAGCTCATGTCTTTTCTCAAGGAACACATGGTCTAAGCAAGTTGGTATTTAACAGGAGAAGCTGTTAATACCTTCAATTACAACAGCATTTCATTATCCCATTAAATTCATTACGAGAATACATTAACTCTGATTCCTTGCCAGAACATTGACAACTTCCTATTGCTCCCAGTGCTTAAGAAATAATGTGGTGTGTCGCATTAAAAACCTGGTGTGTCGTGACTCTTCTTTGTTCACCAGTCTCCACTTTAGCTCGCTGGCCACTGCTTACCTGAAAAAAATTAACTGCATAAGCTGGAAGGAAAATGTGGTTTCTGCCATCCTTTCAACTGGCTGGAGGCTTTGCTCTGCCCGGCTCATGGATATGGAGCACATTTGTGTGTGCGCAATGTACCCCTGATTGCTTCTGGTGCTGTGGTGGGAGAGTCCCAGAACATCTTCAGAACGACAGCTTTTACTCTGACTCAGTCCACCTTCTGAAATATCCCTTGAGTTCATCAGGAACTAAAAGAACTTGACATTTTCCTTTGCTTGGGGTCAAATCTCTGTTCTATGATTCTTCAGCATAACTTCTCTTTCCGAGGAAATGAATTTTTGGGGAGTTTTGGGGCAGAATCTTTGTCGCTCATTACAGACATCATTGTCTTTTCTATTTAAACTTTTGGAGGTGGCTCTCATCCTGCTGCGTTTACACTGAGGCAGCAGCACACTCCCCCGTGAGAGCAACTGTGAGCAGCAGGGGGAGGTCCCCAAAGGGCTGAGGGGCTTTTTGCTCCCCATGTGCTGAGCCCAGGTACCACAGGTCTGTGTGCCAGCACCCTTTAGACCAGGGCTGGGCCCCCTTCTCCTCTGTGCTGTACTCAAAAACTGCTTGCCTTGAGATCCAGTTACAGCATCAAATGGCCTTGCTACCCTTGCTATCCTATCCATCTCCTGCACAGAGAACAAAAGCTAGAGGAGTTATTATGTGAGGCTTACATGTGGAAGCAGATCATTTGTAAATAAACACCTCTGAAGGAGCTTATCAAGGAAAAAACACCCAGAAAGGTTTTGACCTTTAAGCAGAAACATGAATTTAGACGTAAGAAAGGTCTTCCGCAATACATTCTCCAGTTCTAAATGTTCTACTTAACATTTGAGGAATAAAGACATTAGCATGCTTATGAAATTGATTCATTTTAATATAAGTAGCTTTTAAGCTGCACAGAATATTCTTGAAAGGAAGGCTTTTTTTTTTTTTTTTTTTTGCAAGCCTTGGTAAAAGTTATTTCACTTTTATGATGTAGTTTACAGCTTCTGGTAAGGATCCCTGGGGTCATCCTTTTTGATCCTAAATAAAACACTTCTCTCTTCCTAAAGACGGGCTCTTCTAAACCTTAAATGTCTGGGAAATTTTTTCTCTCGGTATAGTGCTACTCCTGTGTCTGTGAGGCGTCTTGCTTTTAAGAGATCAATTGTGCAATTGTTTCCTGTGACTCGAAATTTCTTGTGGTATCAGTAGTCCCATGCGATACACTTCATACCTTCAATTAAAGACCCCAGTAAAAAATTGTGCATGAGGCACAACTCTTAATGACAATGCAGATGGTTTGCTTTCAAACTATAGCACAAAAGGCAGTGGGATATATAACGTCAACGAGGCGAAGGTACGAAAAGCAGAACTGTAGACCCTTGAGGATACAAGACACAATGGTGTGTCACAGCCACTGAAGGTACACTGACTGTGACAGATCCCACCCCTTGAAGAGACTTGTCTCTGCCCTCGCAATGGCAAAGTTGCACCAGATGACTCAGTGCTAAGTTCACATTTCCCATCAGATGTCTCCTACAGGGTTTATTTTGGTCCTGACTCCTCCACAACTCAGAGAAGCAACGGATCCAGCCTGTTTGAGCCCTTGCGTAGCTTCTGTCCTGGCCACTGTGGCTGATGCTGGGGTCACAGCCAGGTGGCTGCCATCTCCTCTGACTGTGGCTCCTAGTACCCTCATGAAGCTCGGGGACAGGCAGCCATTTGGGAATGGCTGCACAATGCAGCCCCTCATGCTGCGGGAGGAGCAAAGGGGTGGTGGACGCTCAGTGTGGTCCCCAAGACCTGCCAAGCTTCAGGGCTGGACCAAGGATGGCCATGTGGTGCCAGGATCCAATCATAGAATCATAGAATCTTCTAGGTTTGAAGGGACCTTCAAGATCATCTTGTCCAACCATCAACCTAACTCTGACAAAAATAAACACACACACAACAAACAAAATGCAACACCATCACTAAACCATGTCTCCTAGCACCACGTCAACCTGTCTTTTGAACACCTCCAGGGATGGTGCCCCAACCACCTCCCTGGGCAGCCCATTCCAATGTCTGATAACCCTTTCAGTGAAAAAATTTTTCCTAACATCCAGCCTGAGCCTCCCCTGGTGCAATTTGAGGCCGTTTCCTCTAGTCCTGTTGCCTGTGACTTGGGAGAAGAATGGATCACTTCATGTGTGGTGCAGTCAACGCACTGGAGGGAAGGGATGCCATCCAGGGGGACCTGGACAGGCTTGAGAGGTGGGCCCATGCCAACCTCATGAAGTCCAACAAGACTAAGTGCAGGATCCTGCACATGGGTCGGGGCAATCCCAAGCACAAATACAGGTTGGGCAGAAAATGGATGGAGAGCAGCCCTTAGGACAAGGACTTGGGGGTGTTGGTGAATGAGAAGCTCAACGTGACCTGGCAACATGCTCTAGATCCCAGAAACTCCTGGCATCCTGGACTGCATCCCCAGCAGAGTGACCAGCAGGGCAAGGGGGGGATTGTGCCCCTCTGCTCTGCTCTGGGGAGACCACACCTGGAGTATTGGGTCCAGCTTTGGAGTCCTCAACACAGGAAGGACACGGACCTGTTGGAGTGGGGTCAGGGGAGGCCACTGAGTTGCTGGGAGGGCTGGAGCCCCTCTGCTGGGAGGACAGGTTGAGAGAGTTGGGGGGGTTCAGCCTGGAGAAGAGAAGGGTCCAGGAGATCTTGTAACGGCCTTCAACTACCTAAAGGGGGCCTACAGGACAGATGGGGAAGGACTCTTTATCAGGGGGTGGAGTGATAGGATGAGGGGCAAAGGTTTTACACAGAAAGAGGGGAGACTGAGATGAGATCTCAGGCAGGAATTCTTTGCTAGGAGGGTGGTGAGACCCTGGCCCAGGTTGCCCAGAGAAGCTGTGGCTGCCCCATCCCTGGAAGGGTTCAAGGCCAGGTTGGAGGGGGCTTGGAGCATCCTAGTCTGGTGGGAGGTGTCCCTGCACGTTGGAACTCGATGATCTTTAAGGTCTCTTCCACCCAAACCATTCTATGGTATTATGGACTGGCAGTGGTGAACGGGGAGGATCCCACTACTTTTTCTGGGGTCGCCTAAGGCTGTGCTTTCTTGTGTCCTTGTCCCTCACCTCAGTCCCCTCCAACACCATCCCTTCTCTTCCAATGCAGTTACACAGGGGAGGTGCTGCCCACCCCCATCAACCAGATGGAGGTTCTGGGCTCTCAGCCCGTTGCTGGCACAGTGTGAGGAGCCCCTTGCTCCGTCCCACCGCTCCTGCACCAGCAGGCGTTGCATCTGCAGGTTTCATTTACAGAGGTGTGAAGCCACCAGCTGAGCTGAAACCAGCTGTGGGATCTCTTGGCTTTGCAGCCTCGGCCATCTCTGAGCTCTGTGCTGCCCTGGCCATTTGTTCCCTCCCTGGTCACCCAGTTCCTCCCTTCCCCTGTGCTCTGTCCGTCCCCTTCTGCCCGGGGGTCCCGGTGCTGCTGTGAGACAGAAATGAGCAGAGATGTGTGCTGCCAGCCGGTGAGCAGAGACGTGCAGCTCCCAAGAGCCCGTGCTGTTGGCTTCGAATGGCATTAAGAAAAGCCAACACCATAATGAACCCAGAGGCGTGAAAGATGTTTTCCAGAGACACGGGCACATTTTTCCCCATTCAGCTGGTGTCTCCCTGCTGTGTTCTCACCCTCTGGTTATTTGTGAGAGGGGTGCTGCTGGGGCATTTGTCATAACTTCACAGCTCATTGCTGCACCGCGTGTCATCGGTAATTGCTCCTTCAAGGCGTGACAACGCTTAAATCTATTTCTCCACTGAACGTCTCACTTCCCTGCACTCTGCCATTGCTGGGCGGCTGGCTGCATTGCTGGGGTGATTTGGGATGGCTGCTCTTGGACACCCTTTCATGCAGAAGGCTTTGGGCTGACCCAGAAGCCGGGTTCAGCCAGCAGCCTGTGCAGAGACACTGTTATTCCCCAGGCCCTGGGGCAAGTGGCCAAGTGAATAGGATGCACATTTCCTCTTCTACCAAAAACCCCCAGCATAACAGGTGTGCTGGGCCAGTATGCCTGGAAATGAGGGCTGCAATCCATTGCTTGTGGTAGGCATAGCAATACCTGCTTAGTCAGCAGAGAGCTGGAGTGTTTTGGGGTGTCCTAATTCCATCAGCTCTCAGGGAAAAGCCCCACTCTATCACACCTGTCACTGAGGACGAGAAGCTGGACATGAGCAGGCAGGGGGCACTTGCAGCCCAGAAGGCCAATCCCATCCTGGGCTGCATCAAAAGATGCGTTGCCAGCAGGTCCAGAGAGGTGATTCTTCCACTTTACTCTGCTCTGGTGAGACCTCACCTGGAGTATTGTGTGCAGGTGTGGAGCCCTCAATATAAGAAGGACATGGACCTGGTGGAGAGGGTCTAGAGGAGGGCCACGAGGATGA